>DXKC01004614.1:0-12885 GCA_031170775.1 Cymbopogon citratus
GTTAGGTCAACTGGGGAGGATTGCGTTCGTTGCCAAAAATTGAACTCCAAGTGGTTAGTGCAAAACTAGCTAGAACGGCGCTCCCAGTCAAACTTCGCATAGTTATGCCGACCAAAACTAAAACTACCAAAACACACCAAACATGAGTTTTTGGTTAAACGGGGCGGGTTGGGTGCGCAACCAGAACGGTGCTCCTTTGCGAGTTTCGCATGGTTGTTCCGACCAAAACTGAAACTCCCGAAATGCCCGGAACATGAAGGTTAGGTCAAATGGGGAGCATTGCGTTCGTTGCGAAAAATTGAACTCCATGTTGTTAGTGCAAAACTGGCTAGAATGGCACTCCCAGTCAAGCTTCGCATTGTTGTCCTAAAACTGCCAAAACACAACAAACATGAGTTTTTGGTTAAACGGGGCGGGTTGGGTGCGCGCCATGTGAAAAACCGAACTGCAAGTTTTGTTGTCATAAAAGTGCCTAGAACGGCCCACCCAAATGACTTTTGCATAATTGTTCTGTTCGAAACCAAAACTCCCAAAACGAAACGAACATGAGTTTTGGGTAAACGGGGGGTACGTTTGTCACGAAAAATTCAGACGCGTGTTTTTTGCTATAGCGACCAGAATGGCCCTCCTAGGCGAGTTTTGCATGGTTGTTTTGAGCAAAACCGAATCCCCCAAAATGCACGGGACATGATTGTTAGGTCAAATGGGAAGGATTGCGTTCGTTGCCAAAAATTAAACTGTAGTTTTTAGTGCAAAACTGGCGAGAACGGCGCTCCTTGTCAAGCTTAGCATAGTTGTCCCGACCGAAAGTAAAACTGCCAAAACACACTAAACATGAGTTTTTGGTGATACAGGGCGGGTTGGGTGTGCGCCATGTGAAAAAACAAACTGCATGTTTTCTGGTCGCAAAAGTGCCTAGAACGGCCATCCCAGACGACTTTTGCACAATCCCAAAATGCCTGGAACATGAAGGTTAGGTCAAATGGGGAGGATTGCGTTCATTGCCAAAAATTGAACTGTAAGTTTTTAGTGCAAAACTGGTTAGAACGGCGCTCCTTGTCAAGCTTAGCATAGTTGTCCCGGCCAAAAGTAAAACTGCCAAAACACACTAAACATGAGTTTTTGGTTAAACGGGGTGGGTTGGGTGCGTGCCTTGTGAAAAAACAAACTGCATGTTTTGTGGTCGCAAAAGTGTCTAGAACGGCCATCCAGACGACTTTTGCACAATCCCAAAATGCCTAGAACATGAAGGTTAGGTCAAATGGGGAGGATTGCGTTCGTTGACGAAAATTAAACTTCAAGTTGTTAGTGCAAAACTAGCTAGAACGGCGCTCCCAGTCAATCTTCGCATAGTTGTGCCGACCAAAACTAAAACTGCCAAAACACACCAAACATGAGTTTTTGGTTAAACGGGACGGGTTGGGTGCGCGACCAGAATGTCGCTCCCTAGCGAGTTTCGCATGGTTGTTCCGACCAAAACCGAAACTTCCGAAATGCCCGGAACATGAAGGTTAGGTCAAATGGGGAGCATTGCGTTCGTTGCAAAAAATTGAACTCAAAGTTGTTAGTGCAAAACTGGCTAGAACGTCGCTCCCAGTGAAGTTTCGTATTGTTGTCCTAAAACTGCCAAAACACACCAAACATGAGTTTTTCGTTAACCGGGAGGGTTGGGTGCGCGCCATGTGAAAAACGAACTACATGTTTTGTTGTCGCAAAAGTACCTAGAACGGCCCTCCCAGACGACTTTTGCACAATTGTTCTGTTCGAAACCGAAACTCCCAAAACGGACCAAACATGAGTTTTGGGTAAACGGGGGTATTTTTGTCATGAAAAATTCAGGCGCATGTTTTTTGCTAGAGCGACCAGAACGGCCCTCCCAGACGAGTTTCGCAGGGTAGTTTTGATTAAAACCGAATCCCCTGAAATGCACGGAACCTGAATGTTAGGTCAAATGGGGAGGATTGCGTTTGTTGCCAAAAATTGAAATGTAAGTTTTTAGTGCAAAACTGGCTAGAACGGCACTCCTTGTCAAGCTTAGCATAGTTGTCCCGACCGAAAGTAAAATTGTCAAAACACACCGAACATCAGTTTTTGGTCAAACAGGGTGGGTTGGGTGCGCACCTTGTAAAAAATGAACTGCTTGTTTTGTTGTCGCAAAAGTGGCCAGAAAGCCCCCAAAAGACTTTTGCACCATTGTTCCGTTCGAAATCGAAACACCCGAAAAGGATCAAACATGAGTTTTGGGCAAACGGGGGTACGTTCATCGCGAAAAATTCAGGCGTACGATTTTTTTGCTATAGCGACCAGAGCGGCCCTCACAGGCGAGTTTCGCATGGTTGTTCCGACCAAAACTCCTAAAACGGACCAAACATGGGTTTTGGGTAAACAGGGGTACGTTTGTCATGAAAAATTTAGGCGCATGTTTTTTGCTATAGCGACCAGAACGGCCCTCCCAGGCGAGTTTTGTATGGTTGTTTTGAGCAAAACCGAATCCCCCGAAATGCACGGAACATGACTATTAGGTCAAATGGGGAGGATTGTGTTCGTTGCCAAAAATTGAATTGTAAGTTTTTAGTGCAAAACTGGCTAGAACGGCGCTCCTTGTCAAGCTTAGCATAGTTGTCCCGACCGAAAGTAAAACTGCAAAAACACACTAAACATGAGTTTTTGGTTAAACAGGGTGGATTGGGTGCGCGCCATGTGAAAAAACAAACTGCATGTTTTGTGGCCGCAGAAGTGCCTAGAACGGCCATCCCAGACGACTTTTGCACAATCCTAAAACGCCTGTACATGAAGGTTAGGTCAAATGGGGAGGATTGCGTTTGTTGCCAAAAATTGAACTCCAAGTTGTTAGTACAAAACTGGCTAGAACAGCGCTCCCAGTCAAGCTTTGCATAGTTATGCCGACCAAAACTAAAACTGCCAAAACACACCAAACATGAGTTTTTTGTTAAACGGGGTGGGTTGGGTGCGCGCCATGTGAAAAACTGAACTGCATTTTTTGTGGTCGTAAAAGTGCCTAGAACGGCCCTCCCATACGACTTTTGTACAATTATTCCGTTCGAAACCGAAACTCCCAAAACGAAACAAACATGAGTTTTGGGTAAACGGGGTACGTTTGTCACGAAAAATTCAGGCGCATGTTTTTTTCTATAGTGACCAGAACGGCCCTCCCAGACGAGTTTCGCATGGTAGTTTTGATTAAAACCGAATCCCCTGAAATGCACGGAACATGAATGTTAGGTCAAATGGGGAGGATTGCGTTTGTTGCCAAAAATTAAACTGTAAGTTTTTAGTGCAAAACTGGCTAGAACGGCACTCCTTGTCAAGCTTAGCATAGTTGTCCCGACCGAAAGTAAAATTGTCAAAACACACCGACATCAGTTTTGGTCAAACGGGGTGGGTTGGGTGCGCACCTTGTAAAAAATGAACTGCTTGTTTTGTTGTCGCAAAAGTGGCCAGAACGCCCCCAGAAGACTTTTGCACCATTGTTCCGTTCGAAATCGAAACACCCGAAAAGGACCAAACATGAGTTTTGGGCAAACGGGGGTACGTTCATCGCGAAAAATTTAGGCGTACGATTTTTTTGCTATAGCGACCAGAGCGGCCCTGCCAGGCGAGTTTCGCATGGTTGTTCTGACCAAAATCGAAACTCCTGAAATGCTGGGAACATGAACATTAGGTTAAATGTGGAGGATTGCGTTTGTTGTGAAAAATTAAACTCCAAGTTGTTAGTGTAAAACTGCTAGAATGGTGCACCCAATCAAGCTTCGCATAGTTGTGCCGACCAAAACTCAAACTACCAAAACACACCAAACATGTGTTTTTGGTTAAATGGGGAGGGTTGGGTGCGCGCCATGTAAAAAAATGAACTGCATGTCTTGTTGTTGCAGAAGTGCGTAGAACGGCCATCCCAGACGAGTTTTGCACAATTGTTCCGTTCGGAACCGAAACTCCCAAAACGGACCACACATGAGTTTTGTGTAAACGGGGGTATGTTTGTCACGAAAAGTTCAGGCGCATGTTTTTTTTTGCTATTGCGACCAGAACGGCGCTCCCAAGCGAGTTTCGCATGGTTGTTCCGACCAAAACCGAAACTCCCAAAATGCCCAGAACATGAAGGTTAGGTCAAATCGGGAGCATTGCGTTCGTTACAAAAAATTGAACTCAAAGTTGTTTGTGCAAAACTGGCTAGAACGGCGCTCCCAGTGAAGTTTCGCATTGTTATCCTAAAACTGCCAAAACACACCAAACATGAGTTTTTGGTTAATCGGGAGGGTTAGGTGCGCGCCATGTGAAAAACGAACTGCATGTTTTGTTGTCGCAAAAATGCCTAGAACGGTCCTCCCAGACGACTTTTGCACAATTGTTCTGTTTGAAACCGAAACTCCCAAAACGGACCAAACATGAGTTTTGGGTAAACATGGGTATTTTTGTCACGAAAAATTTAGGCGCATGTTTTTTGCTATAGCGACCAGAACGCCCCCAGACGACTTTTGCACCATTGTTCCGTTCGAAACCGAAACACCCGAAAAGGACCAAACATGAGTTTTGGGCAAACGGGGATACGTTCATCGCGAAAAATTCAGGCGTATGATTTTTTTGTTATAGCGACCAGAGCGGCCCTCCCATGCGAGTTTCGCATGGTTGTTCCGACCAAAATCGAAACTCCTGAAATGCCTGGAACATGAACATTAGGTTAAATGTGGAGGATTGCGTTCGTTGCGAAAAATTGAAGTCCAAGTTGTTAGTGTAAAACTGCTAGAACGGCACTCCCAATCAAGCTTCGCATAGTTATGTTGACCAATACTAAAACTGCCAAAACACACCATACATGAATTTTTGGTTAAACGGGGCGGGTTGGGTGCGCACCATATGAAAAAACAAACTGCATGTTGTGGTCGCAAAAGTGCCTAGAACGGCCATCCCAGACGATTTTTGCACAATCCCAAAATGCCTGGAACATGAAGGTTAGGTCAAATGGGGAGGATTGTCTTCGTTGCGAAAAATTAAACTCCAAGTTGTTAGGGCAAAACTGGCTAGAACGGCACTCTCAATCAAGCTTCGCATAGTTGTGCCGACCAAAACTAAAACTGCCAAAACACACCAAACATGAGTTTTTGGTTAAACGGGGAGGGTTGGGTGCGCGCCACGTGAAAAATTGAACTGCATGTTTTGTTGTCGCAGAAGTGCCTAGAACGACCATCCCAGACGACTTTTGCGCAATTGTTCCGTTAGAAACCGAAACTCCCAAAACGGACCACACATGAGTTTTGGGTAAACTGGGTACGTTCATCACAAAAAATTCAGGCGCATGTTTTTTTTTGCTATAGCGACCAGACGGCCCTCTCAGGCGAGTTTCGCATGGTTGTTCCGACCAAAACCGAAACTCCCAAAATGCCTGGAACCTGAAGGTTAGGTCAAATGGGGAGAGGAAGTTCTGACTATGGTCCTAAAAACACCGATCCGAACGTGGTGGAATATGTTGGCCGTTAGGGTTGTCACTACCCTAGTGCTAACACAACAATCCGTTGGATTGGGTGCAATCTAAGGTAACCTATAGGCTAGACACCCTGTCTATTTTATCGATTACTACTCTAGCTATGATCAATAAATAGAGCACTTGATGCGAGCGGAGATCCAATAAATAACTTAAAAGGTAAATATGAAAAGTAAATGAACTCAGGAATTAAAAATTATAGAACCTGGAGATTGCTCAAAGACGAACCAGTGGCTGCATATGTACAATGTTGTGGAAGATCCGACAGATCCGGCTCCTCCTCGGCTCTCTCCTCTTCTTCCTCCCTCTTCTAAATTACAACTACATAAACTAGATCTAGAACTAGAAGATGAACTAGAAGAACTAGAACTAAAACTAGACAACTAGAGGGATCTCTACTTCTACTTGGATGGAGAGTTGAAACCCTAGTTTTTGCTCTAGAGGTAGCTAATGAAGATGGAGATGGCGCCTTGGGGGTCATTGGGCTGCTTATATAGTCCGAGGTGGAGTAGAGGGCAAGGAATTGCCATGTCATCGATCCGTATTACGTTTACAACTCTCCATAGGAACCATTGGATCAAACTGACCTGAAATGGCAGGGTAGATTGGACCTCAAAGGCGGTGGAAGGCCGTAAGACGAAGCGTGCTGGCAGGTGGGCCCGGGCCAAGTCGGCCGACCTAGGGGTGGGGTCAGCCAACCCATCCTTTGGTCCAAATGGGCCCATCTTTGGTGGGCTGATGGATCTCGTCGTTAGCTTCGATTCGCCTGGTAAATCGCCCAAAACGGAGTTCGGATGAGGGAGATATGCCCATTTTATTCTGGGCCGCTCTTGAAGCCCATCTGCAATCTTTCGAAAAGCATAACTTTGTCGTCTGGACTCCAATTTGGGTAAAACAATACTCCCATTCATGTGTCTCGACGAGCTCCATGCAACGGTTCACTTTATTTCATCATTTGAGATACTTCTATTTGGTTATTCTGGTCCTTTTTCCAGTTTAAACCTTGCAAAACATAGATTCACCAAAACTTGTGGAACTTGTTAGAAGTAAACCCTACAACTATGCTTTGTGAATCATTTCATGTTAATTCTTGCAATATTTGATGGTTATAAATGAGCATTAATGACCTTCAACAGGTACCCAATGAAGCAAAAGGCGAATGTGTGTTGCTCTCCGCATGATGCACATCTCCAATGCCGGGGTCCTTCCTCTCTCTCCTTTTCTCCCACCCCTGCTCCCACTCCTGCTGGAGATGCTTCTGGTGTCCGCCGCCGATTCCCACCTCCGCCTACCTACACACGCTTACCGGCGGCAAGGACGCTACCACGATCGCCTTTGCGCCACTGGTGACGGTGTCTCGCGCCACTACGCCAAGCGTCACCGCCGCCGGGTCGTGCTGCCATCTCACCTAGCCGCTAAGGCTGGACGAAAAACTTGTGCCTCGCTAGCTCGCTCGACTCGCTTGTTGGCTCAACTTGAGCTCAATTCATTTTATAACAAGCTCGCTTGTTTTATAATGAGGCAACTCGAGCTAACTCGCGAGCCGCTCGTGAGCCATAATGAACCAAGATAAATAACAAATATTGTATGAATCAACAGAATTGATGAACTGATAATGATGGATCATGGTCATGGATAATAGCATGCTTATATTTTCCATTATAAAATTCTTATGTATTTTGTTTATTTTATTTTAAATATGCATGTAATGTGTTTTTTGCGGATTTGTGGTTATGATCTCTATGTACATGTTTTTGTGCTCTTGCTCTCGAGCCAAACGAGCTAGCTCGAGCCACTAACGAGTCAAGCCGAGCTAGCTTTCTAGCTCGTTAGTATAACAAGCCATAACAAGTCGAGCCACTAACAAGTCGAGATGGCTCGATATCCAGCCCTACTAGCCGTGGGACCAACACCGAGCATCGCCCTGGCCAGGACCACATTGAAGCCTAGCACCACTGCTAGGAGGCTACTGCTTCTTCTTGCTGCCAGCCCGAGCAGTCATCTCGCCCTACGTCGACCGCTCGTGGGCTCACCGCCATCGCCACAGGTCATGCACGAGCTTAGCCCGAGCAGTCGCCGCACTCTAGGTTGACAGTACGTGGGCTCATCGTCATTGTCATGGGTCGTATGCGAGCTCACCACTGAAAGTCCTTGGTTTGGTTTTGGCTAATTGATGAAGCCCTAGGACTAACCTTTGATCTAAGTGGATGATTTTGATAAGGTGGTCCTAGCCAAGTGAGGAGCTTGTGATGATCATGGTGGATGGATGGTATGATCCAAAAGATGATCAAGTGCTCAAGACTTGGTAGTTATGGATTTGGAAAAGCAAAATGGGCTCAAGGCAAAGATATAAAGCAATAGGGCCATTTTGTTTTGCACTCAAGACACCATAGAGGGTGTGAGTGATTTAGGATCGATAGCCATACTATGAAGAGGGGAAATCTTTGGTTGCGGTTCCTAAGTGCCACTAGGTCAATCATTCATGTTGATGCATTAGGATCTAGTGTGCTAATTGAAAAATCTTTTGAAAATGATTGTAAAAATATTAACACACAAGCACATGGAGATGTACACTTGGTGGTGTTTGCACATTTGCAAAGGTGGAGAAGTTTGCGTCGACACCGGCTTGAAAATGAAGGTTTTCTAAGCGTCGGACGCTGGTGGCGCGGGCGTCGGACGCTAAGGTATGTGTCCGACCCATTGCCTGGTGTGCTGTGAGTCGGCGCTGGTCGAACCAGGCTCCGGACGCTTTCGGAGTCAGGCGTCGGACGCGTACAGTGGGACCTGAGCGTCTGAAGGTGTTGTTTGCTAGAGGAACATGCGCGTGCTTGTACACGTCGGACGCGTCCGACGCTGTTGTGTCGGAGCGTCCGGCTGGTCTCTATTTCGCCAGCAGTTGAGGTGCTCTCTGAGTAGCGTTCGGAGGCTAGAGCTGCGTCCATCGGTGCAGCGTCTAGCGCGTCGCGGCGCTCGTTGTTTCAAACCTGTGACCGCTAGTTTGAAATTTGTCTTCTGGCGCGTTTTTCAAGTGAAAGCGTCGGACGCGTCCGACGGTGGAGCGTCGGAGCACCCGGCTACTCTCTGTTTTGCCAATTTGGAGTCGAGGGTTTGTTTGCGCAGTTTGTACGTGTCGGACACGTCCAGTGCTAGGCGTCAGAGCGTCCGACGGTCACGAAATCAGCTTAACTTGAGGGTAACGGCTAGTTGGCTCTTAGGAGTGTTATAAATAGGACTTGGCCGGGGCATGGCTACCTCTCTTGACATTTTGACATTACATACTCCCTTGTGAGCAAAACAAAAGCCCTCCTACTCATCTCTCTTGCTTGATTGCCAATCTTGAGTGAGATTGAGTGATCTAAGTACGTTTTCATGCGTGTTGGCATCTAATGGCACTTGCGGAGCGTTCGGCCGGTGATTTCTTATTACTCTTGGTGGTGCATGCCACCTAGCCAGCTTGGAGGTTGTTGGAGGCGTTGGCAAGAGAAGGTTATTGTTCTTGGCCACCTCCAGAGGTTTTGTGAGAGGTTATGCTTTCCTCGGCGGAGCGCCAAAAGCAACTCTAGTGGATTGCGCGTGTCGTTGAGTACCTCACTTAGAGTGGTGTCTTGCGGGGGAGTGCCTTGCGGGGCAAGTGACTTGAGGGTCACACCGAGGAACCATATAGGTGTTTGTCGACACAACCGGAGACTAGCTTGTTGTGCACAAGCGAACTCCGGGTGAACAAAAATCTGTGTCACATTGTCTTCCGATGCTTGGTCTTCATATTGATTGTTGCCTCGTGATTGATTGATTATCATCTTGGTAATTGGCAACAACTTCTCTTCACTGTCGGTATAACAATCATATCCTCTCTTGTACTTATTTTCATTGGCTTACTTGTGCAGCTTGTGTAGCAGTAGTTGTAGCCTTGCTGTAGTTGTTTTAGCTTGCTCACTAGTGTAGAATTAATTAGTGACTGTGTGAAATAGAGATCATAATCTACTAGACTTGTGGATAGGAGGCTTGCAACACTTTGTACGCTAAGCAAAACTTGCATTTCGCCGTTTGTTGTTCTAACAAGTTTGCTTAGTGGCTTCTGTAGGAATTTTTATAGGCTTTTTACCCCCTGTAGCCATCTTAGACCTTACAACCGCGACGGACTCTGATGCACTCTCCCAGGTCGGAATGTCCGTGGGCACACCGACCACCACACTGGTCAAGGTTTGCCTGCGCCAGAACCTCACCGTGGCCTATCTCCGCTCCGCTCTCTCTCACTCTCCATCTCCCTCTGGCTCTGCTTGACAGGGCGGGGGCTCTCCTTTTGGTTCGCTATTGGGTTGGTTGTTCAAGAAGCGAATATGTGGGTATGCTACTCTTTCGCGGTGCGTGACTCAAACCACATAAGGCAGTGTTATAGACGCATTTGTTCGGTGTCAATATAGGACACCGGCCAAGCCCAACCGTGGCTAGAGGTTTGGCTGGTAACGTTAGAAGAGGGAGGAGTTTTAGAAGTTCTATTATGGTAGCTAGAGATTGGTTATGGTTTTTGTAGGGGGTGCACCTATCCTTTAAAGAGGCATCCATTGATTGTAATCAGATTGTCGAAGTAATAAACCTCCCAAGGCGGTTCGGTTCGTATCTTCGACGGTGGCTGCGGGCAATTCAACTGGTACTGCTGTCGAAGAGTTTGCCACGCCAATTCCTCGCTATCCCCTTTGCTCAAATTCCCAATCGAGCTTACTTCTCTACTGACCTCCAAGATCCCCTCGCCGACGCCGTATCAGCGTGAGAGACGCGTAGGGTTGGCCCTTGATGCAAAAGATATTTGCGTTGTTTAATTAACTCCAAAGCTAAAGTGATCTCCTGGAGACCTAGCGCATAGCCGGGCCTAGCGCCTGTCATAACATAAAGTGGGTGAATTGTTTTGAAACAAATTAGAAAGAAACTAGTGAAAGAGAGATCAATGAGGTATTCTATTTCATGAAACCCGCACAAGCACATCATTTCTCAGGCATATGGAATCCAATTTACAGGCTACATATACAGTAAATTGGGTAAATAACTAAATATAGAAGACAAGCATATATATTATACAAACATACAGAAGTGCCTTTCATCATTTGAGGTGCTCTTTTGGCTTAACCACTGGCAACAATGGCCCCAATGTAGCTCCAAAACATGCTTCCATGATTTCCTATATAACCAATTCTGCATGCAATGCAAAAGAGCATATTCATTACACATATATGGAACAGCTATCTTGGGAAAAAAGACAAGCAATGACAAAACATCGATGTATCATGAACATCCATGGTGAAGCTTGCAGGGTTGAGCAGAGCATACCTAGTACAGTATTGGCAAGCATTGTGCTTGTTGGTATTGGATCATCGGAATTGTGTGATTCTGATCCACAATGCTGCGTGTCATGATCACTGCCACCTAAACCATGGTGGTCATTGTCTCCACCACTATTATCAGAGTTGTCCCCTCCACCTTTCTGATCCATTGAACTCCCAGCACTGCCATTTCGGGTGAAGCCTTGGACCAGATCTGACCTCGGTTCTACACCAACTCGCCTCAAATGTAGCTGACAATGTTTCAATAATTACTCTTCAAGTTTCCCTAAGAAAGAAACAGAAGCAGAAACAACATACGCATCCGCAACAATACCTGGAGGTACAGATTAACCTCATCTGGACGTGACAGGAAGGGGAAATCACCACCAGTCTTCAGTACAGCACGCCTTGCACCAGGGTACCTTTCATTCAACTGTTCCTTCAACTGCTGGGGAACAGCAGAGTAGTCGTTTGTCTGTGCAAAGATGTTCACTGCACACTGTTAGCGTTAGCATATGAGGTATTAGATTGTCAAAGGTCATCAATTATTGAAAGGACCACATGTGGAAGTCCTTTTATCAACCAATGGTCCTAAAGTCATCAGTTAGTGAAGTGAACCAAATTCAAAATGACTCGAGTTCAAAAATCTCATGGTAACCATACATATATGGCCATACGGGATCTTGCCATTGCAGTCAATCCACAGAATGGAGAGCTACAAAAAAGACATTTTTTTCACTCTCAAGCATAGGAAAAGCCAATGTGAACAGTAATAAATGAGTTTTCTAATACATACCACCTCCGTCCCTGAATATAAGCCATGCACATAATTCAAAATTCAAACTCTGTTATTTTTTTTACTGATAATTAGTCTAATTATATCAGAAGTGTGTTACAAAAGTAGTTACACTAGATTTGTATTTAGAAATATTTTCCAATGATCAAACTTTTGTTCGAATAAATTATATATTACAAGAAAACTATAGGTCAAAATATGTTCTTGAAGACTGCACTGAGTCAAATCACACCTTATATTTGGAGACGGAGGGAGTAACTTACATCCATTACAGTAATGAGTGAATCAGGCAACATTAATGATCCAACGGATGCAACATCAACATTTAAAATCAACCTTGACGAAAGGTCATCTCTTGACAATGTCTCCACCTGGCACACAGAACATGTGCGCAAATGAGTAATGAAGAAAAACAATGGCTTGTTATCATTAAAATAATCATCCAAGTAGAAATATTTAACTATATCACATGAAGTCATCTAAGTAGAAATATATATATGATTATATAACATGAAGCTTGATTAGTTGTATTTACAACATGTCATAAAATCATTTTAAACCTTGTGGATTCTACCAATTAAAAACATATAAATTGTTTAAAATTATTACAAACCTGACCCACAACAAAATCTACTGAGTCTGCGATGAATGGTTCATGGGGACCATCTCGGATTCCTGTCAAGAGGTACCGCTTCAGCAAAAAAGAAGGGGTCCAATTAACACTGCAACGTCAAAGAAAATTGTTTGACAGTGTTACTTACTAGTAGTTATACTAAGCATAAAGTATAATTTTATAAAGTTAGGATTTAAATTTATGATGTCATTTATTTTTAAAACGAGTTCCCATTGAGCATAGGACTCAAGTTTCTTGCATGATATTATTCTTCACATGATACACCATGTGTTTAAACTGGGCATCAGACAGGTTCATGTTACCCCATTATAACAATAACAAGCCATTCACAACTGCTGAAATGAACTCCATCTAAGCTACAACAATGGCATAACTCATTGGAGGTTAGATGTTTGGTATATCTCAGTGCTATTGTAGAAGATGAAGTAGTGTTATCAAAGGTAAAAATCTAGTTGTCCAGAAGTGAAAAAATATTTTTGGGCCAGCCATTGGATAGCACAGTTTGCTACATATATTAATAATTTTATTTGCCAAACAGGGTGTCAAGGTCCAAGGTCGGGGGACCCTTGACCACGGCGTAGATGGTGGCGTGGGTGGCGTTGGCGGTGGTGGAGGCGGCGGCGGGGCAGTGGGCGGCGGC
>DXKC01004617.1:0-13220 GCA_031170775.1 Cymbopogon citratus
CCCATCAAATCTTCTGTGCCTAAAGACCATTTTCCTAAAAAGGTCGCTGAATTTGGTAAGTCTCTACAGCATAAAACATTGATGAAACAATCTCTGATATAATGAATACCTACCGCTAACTCATGTCCTGCTCCTTTGGTTGCAAGAGAAGATCCCACTAGGGCAGCAAAGTGCAAAAGGGTGAAAACAATGCCGACCCCTACTTGTGTCAGCATCAGCATCAAACTGAAATCCCCTGTGGCCATATATAGAATAGTACTATTTTTAATGTTCCAATAAACCAATTGTAACTGCTGACTAATTCACTTTGTCCCTTCGTCCACAAGACCAAAGAGGTGGAAACCTGATCTAGCAAAAATCTGGAAGTGTTACAATTTCCTCCTAGATTTTAAAGCCTCGTCTAATAATATGGGCATTGCCGGATTCAGTTTGAATCATCCATGTAACAATCTCTCAGAAGCATGTCTACTAGCATTACCATGCAGAAGATTAAGATTGCTATCTCCTGTATAAATGTATAAATGGGATACAATATCGGTGGACAATGGTCAATGGCTTGTTACTCATATAGAACATTTTAGTAGCTGTACACTACAGGCATTGACAATGCAAACACTTAGCTGTTTTCACAGAGCCACTATTCTGAACATCCTTTTAGAGATGCACATATGACAGATGTAGTACACCCTGAAAACATAACTGTAGTAGTCCATCACACGTAAATTGCAGGGTGTAGGGCCTATAATTAGTGACTCTGAATGTCGCATGTCCACTGAAGTCATTCTTAATTACGAAGTTACAATACTGAAAGAGCAAGGAAAAGTCAATCTTAGAACATTGAAAGTAATGGTAAAGATGACAGCGAACAGGTGGATCGTACCTTTCTATGGCAGCATTAATCAGTCAAGGAAGAACACATGCTGGTTAGAAGCAAACATGCTAGTTGGAAGCGCAATAGCTCAGTGGTGGAGAATGAAGTCAGCCATGATGAGTTGATGGCAACTAACTGTAACAGAATTTTCATAGATGCAGGTTGTTCATTACAATGGCATTCATAGGATACACATGGTAGACAAAAGGAAAGGAACTAACCTCTGAAACAAATATTTTAGGTCTTGTTGTACATCCTGAGTGGCTGCATAATAAGTAGCAGAACATAGGAAAGCTTTGTGAGATAGATTATTTACATGGCGATTATTTACATGGCATGCTGAACCTAACAATGCAAAGCCTGGATTTGGTGAATGAGGCAAAGTGTGCACTACGTGGTAGGCAAACAAAATAAACACAAACCTGTGTACCAATTTTTTTTTTGAGGAATGTCTGTGTACCAAACTTAAATGTGATTACCAAACTTTGTAGCAAACTACATGTGAGCACGTCTAGAGGAGCACAAAGTCGACAGCAGGCAAGCACAGAAATCTTGGAACGAAAATTTTGGAAGGCACGAAGTTAGTAGGCATGTAAATACTAGTAACTAGATCAGATCGAGATGCAAATAGGCTAATAGCTTCAGTTAGGGTTCGGTGCTAGCTTTTGCATAAGAGTAAGGGAAGAGAAGGGCGAGCATACATGGTGAGTGCTTGCCGCGGCGCAAGGTCGTGCGATGGCGGCGGTGCTTGGGCATACCGACGCCGCCGGGATCCGCTAGGAACGCCGTGACCTCCCGCTTCTGCTCATCGCCACCCGTCGTGTCGAAGGCCGGGAACGCCGGATTTGCAAGCTGAAGGGAGGGTAGGATGAAGGGCAAGGATGGATCTTGCCTCCAGCCGCCACATCAAGCCTATGGTCGCCGGATCCGCCGCGAGCTCGAGCATGGTGGTCGCCGGTCCTGACAGCCGGCGGTGGCGGGGATGTGGGGGAGTGGAGGCAGGTGTCGGCGGTGAGGGCTTTGTCCGTCGAGGCGTCGACAGTGGCCGGTGGGGGTGTGCTCCATGGAGGCCGGCGCCGGCGGTGCGTGCGCGCGTGCGGCTTTTTTTTTTTTTGAAAAGACAAATCACAAATATATTACACACAAGATTCAGGCAAATCGCCTACAACAAGTTCCCTTACAAACTCAGGGCTTTGGCTAGTTAATAACTCCATATCAGAGGACAGCATAGAGCCTCCATAAGCAGCCAAAGCATCAGCTACTTTGTTACAATAACTATTACAATTTGAGATAGTACATGAAGAAAATTCAAACCGCATTATAAATTGGGATTGTCTTATAAGGCCTCCAACTCCACTCCGATCAATCTCATTCGCTTTAAGAGCTGAAGCTAAGGTAGAAGCATCCATCTCTAGAATTACGCTCGGCATGCCCATTTGTGAAGCAAAAAGCAAACCTTTGTATGCTGCTATCGCCTCCGAGTGTAAAGCTGAAGCAGCATAGTTAATCTTTCCAGCCCCTGCAGCAAGCACCTCACCATTACTGTTGCGTACAACAAAGCCCCAACCTCCTGTTCTTGCCTTAGGATCAAATACCCCATCAACATTAACTTTATATATGTCATCAGGTGGTGGCTTCCATTTATACTTAATAGGCTGAACTATTTTCTTGTCAAAAATATGTAGTTTCTCATACTCCTTTAGAAAGTAGCTGACTGAACTCTCAATTTCCTCAGCCTTCAACATCCTTCCTCCATCATTAACCTTATTTCTTGCTGACCACCACCTCCAGAGGAAAATTATAACCTTCATTCTGATATCTTCTTGTAACTTCCAAATCACATTGCAAGTTTCCCATGCTGAAGCACATTCCAACAATTGAACCCTTATATGTTCCAAATTCATAACACGCCAGCATTGTTTAGCATACTTACACTTGAAAAAGAGATGCCCACAATCCTCGTCAAGCCTTGTACAGATGGGACACCTCGTGTCAATGATAACCCCTCACCTAGTTAAATTTCTTCGCACAGGTAAGCTGTTATGAGCAAATCGCCACATAAACATTTTAACTTTGTTCGGTACTTTGAGTTTCCAAATTTTATACCAATCAAAAGCCTTATCATTTATAATATTCTTTGAACTAGAATCATCCCAACCAGCCAATGCATCTCTTCTAGCCACAGCAAGCTTGTAAGCAGACTTAACAGAGAATAAACCTTTTGCATCAAAATACCATGCAGGCCAATCTTCCAAATTTTCAGCAATTGGTATTCTTAAAATCTCCTCCGCATCTTCTTCCCAAAAGGTTTCACGTACAAGTTGCTCATCCCATTCACATGTTACAGGGTTAATAAGCTCACTTACTTTTGTCAAGAGGTTTGCCCCCTTAGGTGTAATCGGCTTTCTTGTCAACCCTTTAGGCAGCCATGGGTCTTCCCAAATTCTCACACTTTCCCCATTGCCAATTCTCCATATGATCCCTTCCTTCAGTAAGTCGACCCCCTTTAAAATACTCCTCCATGTGTATGAAATACCAGATCGACACGAGGAATGAAATATATCTGAATTTGGAAAATATCTTGCCTTCAAAACTTGTCCGCAAAGAGAATCAGGAAAAGTAATTAATCTCCATGCTTGCCGACTCAACATTGCCATATTAAATAGGTGCAAGTCTCGGAAACCAAGGCCACCTTTCTTTTTTGGTCTTGTGAGTCTTGCCCAACTTAACCAATGTATTTTATTTGTTTTGTCTTGTTGACTCCACCAGTATCTCCCAATAATCATGTTCAGCTCTTCACACAAGCCCTTGGTGAGATCAAAGCAGGACATAGCATAGGTAGGGATGGATTGTGCCACAGCTTTAATAAGTATTTCCTTACCCGCTTTGGATAAAAGTTTCTCCTGCCAACCCTGAATCCTGGTCCAGATCTTTTTCTTGATATACTCAAAAGTATTTTTCCTAGATTTCCCAACTGAAACCGGTAGTCCCAAATAACGCTCACTTGTTGCAACCTCCACAACTGAGAGTGCAGATCTAATTTGATCTTTGACTTGCTCGCCAGTATTTGGGCTGAACATAATTGTAGATTTGTCTTTGTTGATTACTTGTCCAGAAGCTCTTTCGTAAATTTCCAAGATACGACCTAATTCTTGTGCATCACTTATCCTTGCTCTCATTAAGACTAATGAATCATCTGCAAAGAAAAGATGGTTAACTCTTGGTGCTCCCCGGCTTATTTTAATGCCTTCAATTTTACCTTCATGTTCAGCTTTCTGTAATAATGCAGATAACCCTTCTGCACACAAAATGAAAAGATAGGGTGAAAGAGGATCACCCTGTCTTAAACCACGCTGCGGGGTAATCAGATCAGTGTAGGAATTATTGACTTTAATTTTATATGAGACCGAGGAAACACATTTCATAATAAGTTGCACCCATCTATGATGAAAACCCATCCTTCTCATCATATTTTCTAAGAAGGTCCACTCCACTCTATCATAAGCTTTACTCATATCAAGCTTAATAGCAGCCAGCCCTTTAACCCCCTTCTTTCTAGTATTCAAGTGGTGAATTAATTCATAGGCCAATAAGACATTATCTGTAATTAACCTTCCTGGCACAAAAGCACTCTGAGAAGGGGAAATAATTTCAGGCAAAAACTTCTTAAGTCTATTAGCAAGCACTTTCGAAATAAGCTTATATAAAACATTGCACAAGCTGATTGGTCGTAAATCTTTTAACATCTTTGGTGATTTGGTTTTAGGGATCAGAACTATGATTGTATCATTCCATCCATCAGGCATTGGCCCACCATTAAGGACATCAAGAACCTCTTTTTTAACATGTTCACCAATTTGAGACCAAAATTTCTTATAAAAAATAGAAGGCATACCATCTGCACCTGGGGCCTTTAAATCACCTATACTTTCAAGAGCATTCACTATTTCTTCTTCCAAAAATGGGGCGAGTAAGGCTTCATTCATTTCAGGTTTAACTCTTGGCTGTACACAGTTCAGCACCTCATCAAAGGAAGAATCTGCATGGGACATAAATAAACTTTGATATTGATTAGCAATAAAATTCTTCAGTTGCTCTCCAGCCAACACATTTCCATTATCATCCATTAATCTAGAAATCCGATTTTTCCTTTTTCGTTTGGAGGCGAAGGCATGGAAAAAACCAGTATTCCTATCACCTTTCAACAACCATGTATTATGAGCTCACTGCTTCCAGTAAATATTTTGCTGGTCTTGCAAGCGTTCAAGCTTATAACGCAAAATATGTTGCCGATTTACTGATTGTTGAGAAATTGTTTGTCTCCTCCACCATTCCAGCTCCTTCTTCACCTTTTTAATTCTCCACTCTAGCTCACCCAATACATTTTTGTCCCACTCTTTTAATTCATAGAGAACTTTCTTCTGTATCTCCATTATACAATTGCAACCTTCCTCCATTGCTCCTCGCCATGCCTCCACCACTTTGTTTTCACAATCCTCTTCTTCCAGCCATTTTGCTTCAAATTTAGGAAACACATCCACTTGCTCTCTCCATTCCCTACACTCCCTACTCCCAACATCAATTATAATTGGTCTGTGGTCTGAGTGTCTAGGATCTCCATTAATAACCTTGACCAAAGGAAATATATTTCTCCAAGCACTATTGGCTACAGCTCGGTCAAGCCTTTCCTTTGTAAAGGTACTGGCTGAATAATGATTATTGCGCCAAGTGTAGGGATCACCAACGAAACCCAAATCATGAAGATCACAATCCTCCAGTGCCATCCTAAATTTCTGCATACTTGCCTCTGATCTCGGCGGGCCACCTTCCTTCTCACATCCAAATAAGATCTCATTGAAATCCCCACTACACAGCCATGGCAGATCAAATCGTGCATTCAAATTACGCATAAGCACCCATGTGTTTTCCTTCTTCTCACTTCTTGATTCACCATAAATACCCGTAAATCTCCATAAAAGCCCATCATCTTCCTTTATGATACTATCAATATGGTATTCTGATAGGCTTTTAACCGCTACATCAACTCCTTTTTTCCAAAACAAAGCTAGGCCACCACTTGATCTATTACTGTCAACTGTCACCAAATTGGGCATTTCCAGTTTCCATCTGAACCAATCCAACCATTTCCCATCATGTTTAGTTTCTGACAAGAAAAGAACATCAGGGTCCTCCAGCTTCTATATATCCAGAAGTCCTCTAATTGCCGGTCCATTCCCCAGTCCCCGGCAATTCCATGTTATTAGCCTCATTTCAAACTCTCAAAGGCTCTGTTATCACTAATTAATTCCTGACACAACGATATCCCTAAATTCATCAGCCACTATCAGCACTGAAATCCGGAAACTAACCAAGGACGGGCAGTGATGCTAGGATCACCCCTTAATTGTCCCGAATCAGATCCGAGCTCAGCACAGATAGAACTGACAGGAGAAAGAACTCAAGTCGCAATTGATTAGCAAGAAAATTGTACCACAGAGTAGCACAGCCTCAAGAGACGCCTGCCTTTGCTGGAGAACCTTCAATCTCTGTCTTGGACAAGCAATGCACTCCCTTTAGACGCTTGCACTACTTCTCCAATTCCAGACTCGAAGCTCTTCACTAGTTAGACGGCAGGACCCTGGAACAGGACACCTGCTCCGCGTTGCACACAGGGGCGCAGGAAGTTCAAGCGCACGACCAGAGCCGAAGGACGTCGAGCTTGAGCACGGGAATGAGCTGGCCGGCAACCACAACCACCACCACGTGCAGCTGCACCAGGGGGCGGAGGAGGGCACCGATGTGGAGACGACCTCCCAGGAACAGGAGGCCTTACAACACGAATCTTTGGCAGGACAAGATTTCAGGTGGGGAAATTTGGATGAGCAGATAGATCGGGCAAAGAGAAACTGATTTATGGTTTGGATTGGTCTGGATTCGAAGCAAATAAGGAGATCAGATTGGGGAGAGAGTTACGGCTACAGGAGCCAGGGGAGCCGACATTCCGCCCACCGACCAGAAAAAGTCCGAGGGTTCGAAGCACCTGAGGATAGTCCGTCCAAATCAATTGGGTCACTGGCGAGTGAAGATACGCCCAGGTCGTCCTGGTGGCCCGTGCAAGATGGAAGTTCATTCTTTTCCTCCCGCTCGAAAAACCGCAGCTGCTCCAGTGTGCTAAGAAAGAGACTACAGCGATGGTGTGGTAGTGGTGTGGCTCCACACGCCGCGGCGGGCTACCATGCTCCGGCCGGTACGCGGCGGCGCGGCTCCCTTGCTCGGTTGCCCCCCATGCGGCGGCACCAACCCCTCCGTGCGGGATGCGGCGACGAGACGAGGCCAGCGACCTGCCGCCTGCTGCTTCTTCTCTTCAATTCTTCTGCTCCGCGTAGCACACTCCATCCCTCATTCCCTGCAATCTGCCCTATGCGGATGCCAGATATGGTGATTGGTGAACTGAAGCCCCGAAGAAGACAAGGTGATTGGTGATACGGTAAGTGATTTACTGATTTCTGATTGTTAGTTATATCCTTATGGGGCTTGGCAGACTGCACTTGCAGTTGCAGCAGTTTCAGCATTTGTTTGATCTGACAACTTTAATTTGATTTTCAACCTTGCAAATGCCATCCAATCCATACAGGCTATCAGGCATATTTAATTCCTTGCAATTGCAATCCAATCCATACATGATATCAGGCTTCTTTGATGTACTGTGTTGAGATCCCCTCTTTTATTGATCTATCTATTTAATTGAGCATAGTTCTTGTGTTCTGAATATATGAATGTGCAGTCACAAGTAGAACCATATGGATTTACCTGTGTCGCCGCATTGACTTTAGGGCTGCATCAGTTATGTAAATTCGTTAACTGGTATTGGAAATCTGAGTTTTTGCATACCTTATTTATGTAACTGCTATGTTGGATTCTTCAGTGCTGACAGTGCATGACTTTCAACCTCTGCCCACCTTGCTGTAAGTAGTTAACCATCAGGATGGATTCTTGATTTTCAATACATGAACTTCTAACGCCTCCTGTCAGATTGCTTGCATTTTTCTTATCCCACTCATTGCCTTATTATCTATTTCCATTAATGTTTGGTTTAAAGATGTTGCCTACCACTTGCATTTCTAGATGAAATTACAAATTGCCTTGAGAGTTCTTTCTGTAGCCATGACTTGGAAAACATCCTACAATTATTAGTTTTCTCAAGATGACCCTGTGGTTACTGTGTCCAATGTAGCAGCATGTATGTCACTTGCTCATGTATTTGTTTATCCCTCGAGTCTTTAGTTGTTGACTTTTGTCACACAATCTGGCCATGTTTCTTTCATGGATGTTTGCCTCGTCTGCAATATTGGGGGACCATAGGCTAGAGGACTTGTGGATTTTCAGATTCTAATGACCAATTCATGTATTTTCAGGTTTTGATGACCACCGACAAGGCCTTAGGCGGCAGGTGCCTCTCTAGAATCTATAGTAGAGAGAAGTTTTTTTTTCTTGCTTCTTGACTATATTGTTATCCATGGATTATTTTCTATCTCGGAATGGAATTCTATGTTCAGAGTGACCAGCCAAATTTGCATATCATTATAAGTAGCTTACTAAAATTGGCAGTTAAAGTAACAATTAATCATTATAAATTGATGTAGCTTTCATGGATCCATATATTGCGATCTGCAGGTATTAAGATGCCATGATTCAATTATTCAATTTCAGTACCTCACAATTCAGGATTTTGATACAAGGAAGTTGTTCCGCACATGCTTGACTGCAAGTAAGAAGGTAAGTCTGAATCTGAGCCATTATGGCCTAATTTTTTTAAAGCTACACACCAATCAATAGTGATTGCATTGTGGTAAGATTTTCCTCGGGTGATCTCTGTGGAATTGACGGATGTTGCACATCCTTTACAGCTTACACAGGTTGGACCATTCGGACATGGCAATGCACACATTCCTGGACTTGGGCCTTGAGCTTATGATGCGGGCTGGACGTGGGTTTTGATCCTCTGGATTCTGCAATATATATCGTCTTTGTCAAGAGCTGGTGTTTCTTCAGTAGTGGTGGTGGTAGTACTCGTGCCTAAACAAATTATGCACCGGAAAATATTTAGCTTTTGACTTTTGTAGCGACTGTATGACATTGAATTTGTTTTATTTGTTTACATTCATTTTTTCGTGTTCATTATTTCAAGCATCTATTCTTGCAAATAACTGTACACTTGATTCCATTCTTTGTTTCAGGTTTTGGAACATCGAGACAATCTGTGATAAGGTTTAATTGAGACAAACAGACACCTTGCGTTTATAATTCAAAAAAGTGAGTTCGTTTATTGCTTGTTGTAGTGAAGCAAATCTGATAATAGGTTCAGATTGATAATAGCTCTATAGTGTTGACAGACAGTGAGTTATCTGAAACAAAATAGACAAAGTGTGTTTAATCCAATGTTGATCAAGGCTGACGTCTTGAAATAGCTCACTAATTTATGGCTTGAAACAGTAGCACATTTTTTGCTTACTGAAACTGATTTTTTCTGTATTGTATTTGGCGTTAGATGACTAGCAGTCATGGTGATTTTCAGTATCGTATTTGGCGTCTGATGCACTGACCATTGTGAATGAGTTTATAGGTCTATGTAAAGATCACAGCATGGCATGCCTACCGTGGATGTTGCTATCACCATCCATCGTAGAGCTGATCGTGCAATAGTTGATGGAGGATCATTAGAAGCATCAGCCGAAAACAACATGTACATCATCCTATTTGCCATGCAGCATTGGGCTGCCAAGGACGCTCCTGAATGAAGCTGTTGCATCAAAATATTTTAGAACTCAATGTAAACTTAATTGAGTTGTGTGGTACATTTTGGCAACAAATGCAGAGGGTGCTAGGTGGTTGATTGGTAGGAAAGCCAGTAGAAGTAGAGGCACTTGATGGAGGGATAGGTGGTTCAGCTGGTTGTGCAGCATTGTGAATAATGTGCTCCACAGCCTTGTGATGGCATTGAGAGACTAGAGCTGAACTGTCACCGAGAGCAGATGTCTTGGTTGGTTCTAAAGATAGCTTTGGGATGTTAGAAATGACTCGAGGTAGCTACAGACATCACATTGTTACTGACCAATAATGAAACCTTAAGAATTTATCCCTCTTGCAACGTGCACAAGAATTTGCACAGTTTGCATTGCGACATGAGGCCGGAGGTTACATTCATGAAACTAAACGATACACATGAACTGGGGATGTAAATCAGGAACGATGGTGAGGACCACATATGTTATCGTGGTATTTTATATTTCCGTTTCAACGCACGGACATTTACCCAGTAGATGGATAAAGATGACTATAATCAACAATACCCTCTATCACCAACCAAGCGAACCTACACCCATCACTCTCAGCAGTCAGCCCTGAAGAAAAAGGGAATTTCTAGAAAGTCTTGTAGCAGAGGAGACCGCTACCGAATCCTCTTCTTCCTCGCAGTAGTCCGTCCAGCCAAACCCCCTCTCAAGTCTCACGCGCCTGAACCGTTCCGTTCTTGAGGACGCTTACTTCCTCCGGCGCTCCGCCCACGAATTCCCTGCCAAACCATCCTTCAATAATTCCCCGCCCGTTCGGAATACGCGCCTGCCAAGAATTTTGCCTTCTCCGGCGCCGATCCCGCGCGTTCTTGCGCCGCCGGCAGGCCGAGGACGATGCGGAACCTTCTCACGGTTTGCACCGCCCGCCCTTCTCGCCTCTTGTTGCCTTTGCGTGTCGCTTGGTTGCGGTTTTCCTAGTTCGCTTCTCGTGTCAGGGTTTTCAGAGGTTCATGGTTTGTTTTTGCTTGGAAGATCGTGGCCATCAGGGTTTTCAGAGGTTCTTGGCCATGATCGGTTCATGTATGGCAGCTTATTTATTTGTTTTATTTTAATTTTGCTCTTGACCTAATTTGCCATGAGCATCGATAATCTTTGCTCCTGCTGTTCTTGCTCGTGTTGCTATTTATGGAAATTTTGAGATTTTGCTAGCACACTCCTCTTTCTTTTATGAACTTCGGCAAGAGGCGATGATCTTAGTTCCTACCTGTTCTTACTCTGAAATTTTGGGACTTTCTGTGCGGGAATTAAAATATCTGTTTTTTTTGTTAAAAAAGTTGGTGCCAACTGATGGTATTCTTCGTGCAAGCCTGGTGGTGCTCTGCTTGAACATCAGCATTTGGAGATTTTCTTTTTTTCTTTTTTTTGCAGCTTCCAGGAAAAAAAGGGGTAGTTTCAGCTTTGGCATGATCACTTCTTTTAGTTGACGAAACATCATGGTTTGAATCTTTCAATCTTGATATATGTAAATATAAATGGCGGCCTAGGACTTTTCCTGTCCAACCTTTTTCAATCCACAATCCTTGCTTGGCTGCTTTGACTTTGTATACAATAAGAAGCGTTTATCTCTGTGATTTTGTGAAGACAAGTAGATGTGTCTAATACAAATAATTTTTTAATCTTGTTTTGACAGAACTCGTTTGAGCTCGGCAAAAGGGAGCAGGCCCCAGGAAATGTCGACATCGAGCTTGGATTACAGGGTGACATGACTAGTTCTGCGCAGCCAGGTTTTGAGGGATTCTATGAACAGGTCCGTGTGTTTCTGTCTAGCGGAGTTGGTCTCATCCTGAAAGAACATCTGAAGAATTGGTCAACAACATAATATGGCTGCAGCCTAACGCATTAAACTTCATGGTACCACAAAATTCAGGTCAAGGAGATTGAAAACTTGCTCAGCACATTGACAAAGTTACTGAAGGACCTTCAGGTGACTGCCAACATCAAATTGGAGTTGTTTTATGTTGCATTTATTTAACTCCAGTATATTACGGCCTATTGTTATGTTCTGGAGATCATATCCCAACATTCTGGAGCTCATATCTCAGCATAACTTCAGAATGTGTCTGATATATTTATTCTAGATGCTTTTTGCTTGTTTGCTGACTGAACAATATTAGTCTGTCTAAAGATTGCCAATTTACGCAGAACTCAAATGAGGAGTCAAAAGTTATCACGAAGGCATCTGCGATGAAAGGTACAATATATCGCCGTATCGGTTTCTTTTATGCAAGTAGAACATCATTGGAATTTTCTTCCTCAAATGTTATATAACTAATGATGATTTTTCTACCTGTAGAGGTAAAAAAACGCATGGAGAAGGATGTCAGTGAAGTGACAAAGATTGCACGGCTGGCAAAATCAAAAGTGGAGCAACTGAACAAAGATGTTAGTTTTCTCCCTTCTTTACACTAATTTCCTGCAAATATATGAGAAGCAATTACATGGATATTAAGTTATGAGTGCTTAAAGTTTTACCCTTCTCCAGAATGCTGCGAACAGAGAAAAGCCAGGATTTGGCATGGGATCAGGTGTGGACCGATCCCGGACAACAACCACTGTGTAAGGCCCCTGTGATCATTTCCTGTTTTCCCTTGTCCTCTTTTATCTGTTTCTTGATACAATTGATTGCTTGATGGTCTTGTTGCAGTGCATTAACAAAGAAGCTGAGAGAACGTATATTGGAGTTTCAGGTACCTCCTTTTAACTTCAAACTCCAGTTGTTATGCATAATCTAGATGGTGAACATGTTTTCTGCATGCTTATTAACTAGATGCCACACATATAGCCAAATTGTGTGTTCAGTGATTTTGTGACTGTAGAATGCTTATAGTCTGATAAAGCTTGAAAAAAAGCTGAAAAATGTCAGTTTATGCTCCTTTAAAGATAATAAATGTCTGTTTGTAAATGGGCATGCAATTTTACTACCATGTATGTGCGTGTCCCCAGACATTACGAGAAGAAATCCAGAAGGAATATCGTGACGTAGTGGAGCGTCGTGTTTTCACTGGTCTGCTTTCTCAACTCTTAAACATACTTTTAACTGTTTGCAGTTTAGTTGCATTATAGCTTAATTATTTTATTGATTCTTGCAAATATCCAACCAAACAGTAACGGGCGAGCGTGCTGATGAAGAGGTAAGAGAATACAAATAGTCTTAACTTCAAGCTATCATTGTTAGCAGACCTGCACTGCATATGCCGTGCTTCTAACGCGAAATAAAAATTCAGACAATCGACAAGCTGATAGAAACAGGCGACGGCGAGCAAATCTTCCAGAGAGCCATTCAGGAGCAAGGGCGAGGAAGGGTACTAATTCTTTCGGCCCATTTAACTGCAAGAATTTCACCCTGGATGCTGACAAAGATGAATGGTGATTTTCTCGCATTTGCAGATACTGGACACACTGCAGGAGATCCAGGAGCGCCATGACACAGTGAAAGAGATTGAGAGGAAGCTTCTTGATCTG
The DNA here is from genome assembly GCA_031170775.1 of Cymbopogon citratus. Classification (NCBI taxonomy): domain Eukaryota; kingdom Viridiplantae; phylum Streptophyta; class Magnoliopsida; order Poales; family Poaceae; genus Cymbopogon; species Cymbopogon citratus. The sequence goes on from DXKC01004617.1 coordinate 13,186, forward strand.
CAGCAGGTAATGAATGACCAATCTCCCAACATTCA
>DXKC01004618.1:0-12275 GCA_031170775.1 Cymbopogon citratus
TACATAAACTATTTGTTTCATAACCAACTCTATAATGTAACCAAATATTCTATTGGTTTTTCTTCTATTAGCTTAACAATTTTTTACTAGATCTGATATAATAAAATAGCATGTAAGTCAAATTCAAATATATGTATTTGCTTGTAGAATATCTATGGTAATGCTATGTATTATAATATATTTATTTTTAAGAAAATCCTGTTGCAACGCGCGGGGTATACTCCTCATAGATACACCAGTTAACAAGGAGACTGGCTATTATGATATATAGTACACAGGTTAACAAGGATACTGGCTATTATATTATTAACTTTGTCAATTTCAACATCTAGAGGCGCTTTTTTACTTTGGAAAACTCAGATGATATATTTTGCATAGAGCAAGCATTCATAAGAATAGATATGTTTAGAGCATCCAGAAAGATAACTTCTTCAATATATAGTACTAGTGCATTCCAAATTGTAAGTTGTTTTGGCTTTTTCAGATTCATAACATTTACTATGTATCTAGAAATACTGTATAACTAGATGCATAGCAAAAGCTTCAGAACGACTTACAAATTAGAATAGAGGGAGTACTAACGTTTAGCATATATATAGCTAACATGGATTGTCACATATGACACTCACGTAACCTTGAATTATGTACGAGAGCTAAGCTCTTGAACAACAGCTAGCATTTCCTTTTTATATGAAAAATTGAAGAAAGTGATTAGAGTTAGCTTAAAAGTGAATTGTTGGAGCTGCTTTTAGTTCATGGCGCGCGCATATGCAAGGGATCTAGTTAATGTCCTGTTTGGATTCCCTATGGACAGTAGTTATACACTACTCCCCCCGTTCTAAATTTTAAGTCATTTCAAGAATTTTGGAGAGTCAAAGTTTTTCAAAGTTGATCAAAATTTTAGAGAAAACTATAAAGATCTGTGATATCAAATATGTATATGATGAAAATATAAATAACGAAGAATCTAATGGTACTTAGTGGGCATCCACATATGTTATTATCCTATCATATAAATTTGATCAAACTTGAAAAATTTTAACTTACCAAGATTTTTAGAATGGCTTATAATTTGAAATAGAGGGAAGGATGAATAATAGACCAACTAATTGAGAGGCAGACCTTTAGATAACAACTACTGTCCCACTATCTTTTTTTTAGATAATGGAAAATTTCCGGCTTGAGCCTTCGTCCATGAAGAAGAGGCATCCGTCCAAACTTATTACGGTAGCACACCCCTAATTAAAACTTAAAACAAGTTCATAACTAAAGTCCAAGATGGTAAATGAAAGGCCCTCCATGAGATGCGAAGAATTCCATGGCTCTCGATTCCAGTAGCTTGCAAGCGTCAACAATCTGTTCCCATCTAGATCAAATGAGAGAACATGATACTCCAGAGTATTAGGTATCTAACTATTTATTAATAATGAATCCAAACAGAGCTTAAATCTACCATGCAGCTAGCCCTTTAAACACGATAATAATCCGGTGTATAAGACGTGTGTCACACAGTAAAACCGAAATCATAACAGTTACACGCTGCGTGCGGTCACTTGCGTCTTCTTTTCACCAACGCGTGTGTATGTATGTAGGCCTTGTTTAGATTGGAGGTGGAAAGTGAGAAGTTAGAATTCTGGATACTGTAACACTTTCGTTTGTATTTGACAAATATTGTCCAATCATGGACTAAGTAGGCTCAAAAGATTCGTCTCGTGATTTAGAACCAAACTGTGTAATTAGTTTTTATTTTTACCTACATTTAATGCTCCATACAAACAACTATAAATTGATGTGATGGAGAAAGAGTGAAATTTTCTAGCCTTTTTGCAATCTAAACAAGGCCGTAATATGTAAGTAAAACAAAACAAGCAGCTTTCTAGATTCTTGGCATTTCGATTATTCTGTGCCCCCACACGTGGCATCTGGATCACGATCACCCACCGACCCTGAACTTGAACCCGTACCGTACGTCCTCAAATCCCGATACCACGGTGTAAAGTGTGAACTGCCGCCCGTCCCGCCGCGGAAAGGAAAAAAAAAACGAAAATAAAAGCCGCCACGAGGAAGTTAAAGCCGCCGAAAATCAGTTGCAAAAAATTTAAATCCCCGCGACGACTCCACGCACCCACCCGCCATCGCTTTCCGCTCCTCCTCCTCCTCCTCTTCTTCTTCTCCTTTCCTCTTCCTCTCGTCGCCAGCAGTGGCGCCGACGACGCCGTTATTACCCGACCATCTCTCTCTTCTCCACCTTCCCACGCGCGGGACCGATCGACGGACACACACATCTCTCTATCTCTATCTCTGAGCTCTGTAGCCCGTACAGGCAGGGAGGGACCGGCCGGCCCGCCGATCGACTTCGTTCTTGGCTGGCCATCTATATATCTGGCCATGCATCGGCGGTCGGAGTTCAGCTTCCCGGGCTCGGCGTCGCCGGCGCGGGGTCTACCGCCGCGGCCGCCGGCGAACCACCCGATGGCGCGCGGCCGTACAGCCGGGACGACGACGAGGAGGTGCGGTGGCTGCAGGCGTCGCTGCAGGCCTCGCCGGACCAGGACTACTACAGCCACAGCTCCGGTGGGTCGGGGTCGGGGTCCGGGTCCGGGTCGGGCACGCCGTCGCCGCGGCTGTGGGCGCAGTCGCCGTCGCAGCCCCACCAGGTCCACCACCGGCAGTACCCGGCGTCGGGGGGGAGCTCGCCGTCGCGGGCGCAGGCCATCGCAGGGTACCGCCGCGAGATGCTCGACCTGGTCCGGGGCCTCCCCGAGTCCGCCTACGAGCTCTCGCTCCGCGACATCGTCGAGCACCGCCACCGCCCGTCGGCGTCGTCGCCCCCGTCCCCGCCCCGCGCCCCTCCCTCTCCCTCTCGTCCTCTGCTGCCTAGCACCGTCGGGGAGCACCACGCGAGCCTCGCGGCGCAGGAGAAGAAGGACGAGACCGCCGGCGCCAGGAAGGACGCCGTCGCTGTGGCGGCGACGAACGCCGAGGACGGCGGCGGCGGCAAGCAGGGCAAAAAGCAGGGGAGGAATAAGCAGAGGACGACGATGATGCGGAAGCAGAGGAGCCGGAACATGGAGCGGAGCGTCAGCCTCGACACCGGCCTGCTCATCAAGCTCTTCCTCCCGCTCTCCGTCGGCGGCAAGAAGAAGAAGGTCTCGCCCAAGCCCGACGACGGCAAGAAGCAGAAGAGGAATAAGGAGAAGAAGCAGGGGAAGAAGAAGGAGAAGGAGAAGGAGGCGGTGCCGCCGGCGGCACCGGCGAAGGAGGAGGAGTGGTGGACCAAGAGTGAGTTCAGCGAGGCCGGGAGCAGCAGCCGGACCAGCAGCACCGGCAGCAGCAACAGCAACAGCAGCGCCGCCAGCAGCGTCAGGAATGCCGCCAATGGCGGCGGTGCCAATCCCAGAGCGCCGGCCAGGAGCCGGAGCAGGTAACTCCTTTCCCTTTCCCTTTCCCTGCTTAATTTCTTCATTCATGTTTTAGTTCAGGGTTAGCGAACTGGACAGTTTCTAGCAGTAGTACATCAGCTGGTTTGGCAGATTTTATTTTTGGCTATTTCTTCACGGAATTCATCTTTTTTTTACTGAATACTAATACACAAATTTGTTCTTGGCTTCTACTGTAGCTCTAAGATTACAGTTGTTTATAAAGAGTAGTAGAATGAAATAGGTTGGAGTATAGAAATGCCTTTTGAACAATATTAGTTGAGGAAGGAACCAGCATATTTCAGTATCCGTAATGTTCTGTTTTCCTTGAGAAACAGAAAAGGGAGAGAAAATTTTGGTTTGGGCATTAATTAAACATAGAAGAGATATAGACAAAGGACCTTTTTTCAACGGATGCAAGAGAAGACAAATATCTGTTCTAGAAGAAATTCTTTCTCTTTAAAAAATAATGGAGCAAACAAACGTTTTTCAACAGGAGGAGGGGGCAAGCAGCTGTTGTAGACTTCTACTGCTAGTCTTCTAGAACGTGTATTTTGTAGGTTAGTTTTATAAATAAAAATAAACATTATTTTGGAGAATGCCAGCTACTACTGAAGTCAGAGGTACACACTGAACCACTTATAAGGTTCCAAACTTACAATAGACTGGATCAAAGGAAGCACAACCATTTTGTCAGTGAATACGTCTGCTGTGAACAATACTGCACGGCCAGTTTAGGCTGCTAAGCATGCCAGGATTCCCTGTGAAATGAAGTCAGCAAGCATGGAAGATGGAACGGAGAGAAAACCGGTCAACACGGCAGGCAGAGTCGTCGCTTCAAGTCAATTCTTGATGCATCACAATCCAGCTTTGCTGTCAATTCTTGCTGCTCTGCTTTCTTCTTTCTTGGTATGAACTCCAAAAGGGAGCACGAGCACGACTTCACATGAAGCTTTCTATGGTCGTCTTCTCCTCTGGTTCCAGAACATTCTTGATGGTTTTACTAGAAGATTTCACAACTGGGAGTTCATTGCCTGATAACTTTTTTATGAGCTCATAAACTAGATTTTAATTCCAAGGGTTATAGTACTAAGGGAAAATGTGATTATTCCTAATAAGTGCAGCGCTAATGAAATATGGCAGCTAAGCGCAGCGCTGTAGCGACAGATCTTAGCCATCCTCCTGCTACTGATTGCCTTAATATAAAAAAATCATGATTACTTTGCTCATGTGACTTTACTTCAAGTCAGATGATCCAATTCCAGAAATAAGATGATCAGATAATCATCTGCAACGGTAGTTAAGTTGTTGAAATATGAAATCGCATCTTTGTAGCATCATTTCAGTAAGCATCCGTTGGATCAATTCATCTCTTTTGGGAACTATTTGTTTATGTAGCCTACTTTGGCCCCTTTCTGTCAGCAAACCACAAAACTGGATTATTGGCTATTGCCACCTGAAGCCCAATCATTGCAGCAATGCTTTATGTCTCATTCTGCTATTGCTAATACGATCATTACATTGCCACTTAGAACTACTAGGGTATATCTAATTGAGTTGATGAAAGGATCATGCTAGTCTAATCATCATTGGTCTAATCAGCTCTTCTTTGTTTTGCGCAGAAAGCGTACTGGGTGCTATGCTTTCTTCAGGGCAAACAAGGGCAAAATTGGAGTGAACCAAGATTAGAATGATGACAAGACCACAATGAAAAGGAGAAATGCTTCTCCGATGTAATGTTCATGGAAACCATCATCAGCACTGTTACGCAGCACAAGAAGCTCAAGCAAGCAACAAATCTCTACACTTAATTGATACTATGCAGTGCCTGATTTTTGTACACAGATATAGGTATCTCGGGCATTGTCGTCCTTTTCTTTCTATTTGGCATGTGATCTTCGTGGTATAAACAAAAGGACATGTAATGTGTAGCATACAATAGTTTGACTGGTTCACACTTGATATCATAGAGGATATTAGTAATATGGACAGGACACTGGAGGCAGTTACGCCAATGAATACTTGCAAGATCTCCTGTAGTTTCTTGACTCGATCACATTCTTCCCTCCTTTACTATCTTCTATTCACATTCTTCCCTCCTTTACTATCTTCTATTTGTACATACCGTAAATCTTGCGGTTACTGAGAATCTTTAGGAATAATGTACAATCTTTGTTAGTTATTTGTGAATATCAAACAGAGGTTGTGGATGATGATGACGCATCAGCGCATCATCTTTGTTTAGTGTTGTTCAACCTTGACGATGATGATGTACAATCTTGACAGACCATTCTCTTTCTTTTGAACTTGTGTGTCCTCCAAATGATCAACGACAAGATCACAGGAGATCTACAAATCTACAAATATCTTTGTCTTTAGGTCCTTTTTGGATGGCCCAATGCATATAGTATATAGTGCTTGCTTTGCGTGATACCTACCCTAACAATATGGGACAAAATAAAGGAGACTTTCTAGACCTGATCATTTCTTGAAATGGAATGGAGCGGAAGAACAGATCAGCACAACAGATGTTGATGCTTTTGCAGGTGAGACTGCCTGGTGGAGCCTAGCAATCCGGCATTTTTGTTATGATTAAGCAAGAGAGGTTACCACCATTTCTGCCGGCCAAACATGTCCGAATGAATGTATGCTGAACAGAGGATATGGTGTAAATTCTATGACCCAAGAGTTTATTTTCAGAAAGGTAAACAACACTCGAATTTTTTTAGAAATCAGTGAATGCAACGTACTCGGCTTCTTCTACTCTTGACGAACAACTCCATTCTCATCTTCCAGTAAGAAGATTAAGTTGAATGTAGGCTTAGAGTTTAAAATGGCTAGATGCACTACCTCACCGTAACAAAGAACTCACCATGAACTTGAAGATGGAACAGGCTTAAATAGCTAAATTTTTTACAGTGGCTAGGTTGCAGGGTACCACCATCCAAATTTATGTGAGATCCGTCCCTGTTGCTGATGAAAAGGTTCTACCGGCAAATTCTTGTGATACATGGACAAGGATACTGTGTATTTGAATTGCTCCTTGATCTTGTTGCCATGCCAAAGTGGTTTAGCTAGAACCACCCAAAACCGATGATAGAAGCTACTCCCTCCGTCCCGGTTTAAATGTCGCCCAGGCTTACCTGATGCATGTGGTGTGGAGTGAATCTGGACAGTTTTTGTATGCAGGTGCGAAGACCATGGTTTGAACGTGGACGGATAAAAGAGCCCCCCCGGAGGACACTGTAAACAATTCAGCCAAAGCAGAAACTTAACAGTAAATGTAAACTATATTAGTTCCCAGGGTATGCAGGCAGGTTTAGGTAATTGTATCATCAGAAATAGAAATGGATATCCTTGTATAAGGAATATGTAACAATAAGCATCTGTAGCTAGTTCTCGATGAAAGAAAAAATAATTTTACCACTTAAATCTAAATTCATCATCTGTAATATGTACAAGTGGAAATTATGGAACTCAAATCAGAGCACTTTAAAATGGCAAAAAAAAAACGGAATTAGTATGACAGACATCCATGTGGATCCACATCCAAAAACAGTTGAATGGTTTCCAGAAGCAGAGGTGAATGGTACTCACAAACAGAGTCTTGCTAGCACACATTCATTCTAGCAAACATTCATTCTAGTTCTTGCTAGCACAGGAACTGAAGCAGAGGTGATTCTAGGATCATCTTGTCCTCAAAATGTCTGATTAGCTCGAGGGTGGGATGGTTGGGATGGACCTCTGCAGCGTGTCTCAGTGCAGCCTCTGCTTCCTCCACATCCACCGCACAGGCACCCTGACAGCCAATTCTGACGGTGACTTTCTTAAGTGCGGTGAGGTATTCCAAACCAATACTGGCACAGTAACCGTTGCAATCTTTCATGGTCCGGACGAAGAAAAAGAATTCAAGAAATTCAAGGCATGGCATAATTGTCGGTGCTATGCTGCCTTCAACATCATTTTTAGTACCAAAGGGCACAACATCCTCCCCATTCCACATATGAAACGAAATGCTGGAGTCCTCATTTCGCAGGAACTGGACCATTGAAGAAAGCATCGAAAACGACCTCAGCTTCTTGAAATACCCACCTTCGGCAATGTTACTGATTGTCACCGTGGAGCTTGTTGGAAGTAAGAGATCATGGAGCTCTGGCATTGCACCTATGACTTTGAGGTCCTGCTCATCCATGTCAACCACATGCACACACAATTGTGAAAGGTTCGGAAGACAGGAGGGATTAATCCATGATGGCAGACTTGAGAAGACAGTGCATCCTAGTAGCAGACATCTGAGATGCCGAGGGAGGACAAAACCTTCTGCCTCCCAGCTAACCTTACTCATCCAGGGCGAAGCATCCACAGTATCATCAACACCTGGAAGTATAATTTCTAGTTGTAGATACTGGATCTTCCTCAGATTGCATAGTGATTTCACCAAATCTTTCTCCATGTCCTCATCCAACAAGGCAATGCCCGCACGGAGGACCCGCAGTCCTGTTAGGCTGCCCAGTTCCTTCACAAACCGTCTTCCAGACCTCTCGTTGCCACCACGGTATATCCGCAAGTCCTCCATGGACGTAAGCATCCCTATCCAATTTGGTGTTCTTGTATTCCAGTCAGCACGTAGGCACATCAATTGTGGCAGCAACCGGAGGCTTGATGGCAGTTCTTCTATCCCCGTTCCATTCAACAGCAGTGTCTGCAAAAACCTCAAATGTCCTATTTCTTCTGGGAGCGCACGGATGTTTGTCTCTATTAGTCCAAGGTACCTTAAGTGAACTAAATTCCCGAGATGCTCAAGTTGGTAACATTCCTTAAACTCACAATACTCAATAGCTAGCACACGTAATACTCGGAAGCTCATAAGTGGGATCATCTTGCCAATAGCACAATAACAGGTAACAAATGACCTCAGTTGTGGCATGCCCGTATTTCTAGCTTGAGGGTTATGTTCCACAGTTCTATTTTGGTGGGATAGCCTGCGTACACTGCTTTGTGGTAATGTTTCTTCTCTATCTAATCCATCTAATATACAGAGGAAGTTTTCTTCATGTGACAATGAACGAATGAGATCAAGCACCATATCATGAACTTGACAACCTTCTACGATGCCTTCTTGTTCTTCTAATTCCACAGCCTGGATCATGCTTCTATTTATGAGCTCATTGAAATATTGCTCTCCAAGCTCGAATAACCCAATTCCTTTTTCCTTACGAACAAAACCTTCTGCTATCCATTTCCATATCAATGGATCTTTACTGATAACCGAATCATCTGGAAACATACTTAGATATAGTAAGCACGTCTTTAGATGAGAAGGCAAATCATAGTAGCTAAAAGACAATATTCTCATTGTACTCTCAATGTGATGGTTATCTTTACGGCTACTAAAGGCAATAGAGTTGTGCACTTCAGGCCATTCCTCAATTGGTTTACCTACCAACAAATTAGCCATTGTGATGATAGCTAATGGCACACCACCACATCTTTTTAATACCTTATCAGACATTTTATCTGGTAAATTACCAAGACAATTGGCTTCAATTCCAAATATTCTTGAATAGAGCAACTTTCTAGATTCATCATCTGAAAGTGGGTTTATATTATAAACTTCACCGACTTCCGTGGCAACTCTGAATTTGCGAGTAGTTATAACTATTCTACTTCCACAATTGTTCTCAATCAGAGCCAGCTTGATTGTTTCCCAAGATTGTGTCTCCCGTCCCATATGTCATCAATAACAATGAAGTACCTATGCATGACAATGCAAAGAGTCCTGATTTAGTAAAACTATGTTGAACAATGAAGCAACTAGTGGATTGTTACTTCATAAATCGTTATTATCAATTATAAACATATAGAGATAGTATATTTTCTGATGGAGTTTTCCAAATTTAGCAGAAGAGAAGTGCTTTATACTTCATAATGCCATCAGAAAAACAACAGTTGCTCATGTCTGCCTTTAGTTTAAAATTTAATTGTTTTTGTAGTTCGCTAAAACTTAATTTTTTTTATAGACTAATATACGCTCAGAATGCTTATGGTCATTTTCCATTGCATTGTAGTGAAGTTTTATATTGCTAGTGTACTTCATCTACATATCATGTGATCTGTGACCCACACTTTTTTTATTTTTCCTTTCTCTCCACTTCCTGACATCAGCAATAAATGAATAATATCTGCATGAGTGCAATGTACATAGCACCATGTGGGCCTATAATTATATTTGAAATAATGGATCATTTCTTTACAAAGTATAGTTACTTGAATTAATCAATCCACTCTTTTATTCTTATCTTAATTAGCCAAATATTACTTCTGATACATAAGTGGTCAGTGTTATGATGTTTGAGCTTTGGAAAGAAGGTATATATGTGAGCATTAGGTACTGTTTACCAGAAATTATATGAAGAGCCTATCCAAATGCTGATTTGATTCAACAAAACATCATAATGTTTTAATACGCTATAGAAAAGGCATTACTTGAGTTTAATTGACTCAAAATTTCTAGACTTTTCAGAAAGAAATAAATCAACCTATATATTTTTTTTCTCAAAAGAAGAATATCAAAGATGCACGATTGTAGAGGATATCAAACAAAGTAATATAATGAAGATAATTGCATTGAGACATACAATACAACAAGACTTATAGAGTAATTGTACAATTACTGGAATTAAAAATAACACTGGCCAACATAAAACCATTGGGTTGGGTGATTTGCACCTTTTGTTCTTGAGAAATCCTCGAAGCTCATCAATGAGCTGCCTTTCATCTAGTATCATCATATTGAAACATGTTGTGTAGTGTTGCTTGTCAAGATCAATGAGAATGTCCTTGAAAACTTTCTTAATGTCAGGATTCCGGCCAACAGGAAAAAAGGCCCCGCAGCCAAAACCAATTTTAAGTTTCTCATACACTGCTTTGGCCAGAGTGGTCTTGCCCAATCCACCAGGTCCAAGAATAGAGACTTTCTTCACATTGTCAACCATGTATGCCCCATCATCACATTGGGGTGACAGCATAGATATGAGGTCATCACTTGCCTTGTTGATGCCAACAAGCTTTGGCATGTCATTATAGAGAGCCGATAGGCGAGGATCAACAATCATTACAGTAGACTTAGCAATAATATCACCAATCATGTACCTGCCACGCCGGTCAGCAACCTCCTGGAGCTGCTTTTTTATATCTTTTATGGCGGTGGCGATTTTATGGCGTGCCTTGGTTTTGTTGAACAATCTGGCCAGCTTCTCCAGGAGGCGTTTGAACCTGTCCATTGTAGCAGGCTCATGCCGCTCCACGCAAACCAGGAAGGTGTCAAGGATGTCTTCCATGTCATATGACACCTTCCTTACTTCGTGGGCCCATGCCTTGACCTGCTCATCAAGCTGGTCCGGCATTCGCTGGGCCACCTTGTGGAGGACAATACTCATGCTCTCGAGCTCTAGCTGTAAACACTCCACTCGCTTCCTCACACCCTTCTGCAGCTTGTATTCCTCTTTAAGCAGCTCCCCCAGCTTGGGAACGAGGTTACTAATTGCACCAGTCACAAGATCCATGTTTGAATTTTTGCTCCCACTGGCACTCAGGACAAAATATTATATTTGCTAACAATCGATCGGAATTGCGGATACAAGCAACTGTGCTCTATTGAGCTGCTGAAATCAAAACTTTTTGATGCAGAGCTACAGAAGGTAGGTGCAGCTTAGCTAGATGGTCTTTTTTTCTGATACACTTTGTTATAGCTGGAAAAGCATGCAGGTTCTGGTAGCTGCAACTGCAATATTTACTGTCATCTATACTTGCTTAACAACAAGTGCTTTGACATATTTTCTTCAGGATATCAGCGAGTGAGGAACAGAGATGCCAATAACTCCTGGATCATCTGGTGAAAGCACAAATGGAAAACGAAGGAGTGATGATACTTGTCTGCCACATAAGAAAAAAAATATATAATATGCTGCAATTAGCTTTGCCGTGGATGATGGAAAAAGTGTACTTTCTGATAAATTGTTGAAAGGAAGTGTAGCAACAGCTAAGTTAAGTCGGTCTCCAGTTAGAACATCAGGAACAGATGAAGAAGTTAAGAGTGTTACAAGAAGACTTACAAGCAACCTCGAGCAAAAGCTTGAGAAGTCAAAATTTAGGTCGATCTCCAGTGAGAACATCATTACATCAAGACCAGACAAACAGTGAGGTGAAGGCATACGCCTATCGTGCACCACATAGGGAAACTTCTCAATCCTGAAAATCATGTTTGCCATAGAATAGGACTGACACATTACAAAATGCGAACACATGGCTCTTTCCATAGCCATTGTGTAGCATCTTTGTATATGTGATGAGCGATATTATCAACAAGGTCCAACACTTGCGGTTGGTGGTTGTTGGGTGGTTCAATTGATCCCTGGCACAGGGTTATGTGTCGAAACGTGTCTCTTGACTTGTGTTGTGCAGGTTGGAGCTCGGAGGCGGTAGCGACGGTCGGGAGAAGGTCAAGTAGAGCGTGCCGTGCCGACGGACCGGGTGCGGTGAAGGGCGGACGTGGGGCTTGGACTGAGGGACCAGACGACCAGGTGCTAGCCGCGGTAGCTGACACTTGGGGCATCGACAAGTGCAAAATGACATAGCGGGGGATGCGTACGGGGTACGCTACTCGCAGCGGTTTGGTGGTTTGACCTCAAAACCATCGGCGAATGTTTGGTGGTTTCGCCTCAAAACCATCGGCAGGGGATGCGTACGGGCTACGCTACTCGCGGTGCGGGTTTCGCGGATTTAAGCCTCAAAACCCAGGTCGGTCTCGGTGCGGACGGACGGCACGTGGCGGCATCGAGGAGATTGCGTCGAAGC
>DXKC01004619.1:0-11225 GCA_031170775.1 Cymbopogon citratus
AAAAAATTCTAACCACATGAATAGTAGCACTTTCGTCTTATTTGACAAATATTGTCCAATCGTGGACCAACTAGGCTCAAAAGATTAATCTCGTGATTTCGAACTAAAATGTGTAATTAGTTATTTTTTTACCTACATTTAATGCTCCATATAAGCGGCTAAAAATTGATGTGATGGAGAGAGGGTGGGAAAACTTGGAACTTGGACACAAAGAGAACAAGGCGTTATATCTCATATTCTATACCACCTGCCACAAATAGCCTTGATTGTCATCATCTATAAATTTTATCCAAATATATCCATGTGAGATCTTGTTTTGAAGGATTTATTAAAACGAATTTAATAGTGTAATCGAAATTTAATTTGATTTTCTGGTTTGTGAGATATAATATTTTTTTGTTCGTTGAACAAGTGGACCCCGCCATTGATTCCGCTGCGCATGGGCGTTCTGGCTGCTGTGTCTGGTGCTACTCGCCTGCGTGGTCGCTGCTGTGCCTGATATGTAGGCCCACAGCCTTTTACCGTTCATCCGGAACTGCGCCACAAATAAGGTTCGTCGGGCCGAAGCGGATGACTTTAACGTACCCGCTGCAGCTCAATTTACGGTAAAAGTCTCTTACAGTAAGCTGTAGAGTACCCCGCTGCGGGTAGTCTAAGACCATGCGCACTGGAGAACGGAAAACCAACCGCTACATGCATTTGCCATTAAAAAGAGCTGCAGCGCTGGACTGTAAAGCTGCCTGTAAGCTGGTGTGAGGCCTCTGCGACGCTATTTCTGGCGCAGGTAGTGACCGGCCGCTACAGCCAGCGGCCCCCACCACGCGCATGCAGACCAGAGAGAGGGCATGCGTGACACCAGCAGCGGGCCCTAGTATTCAAACCAGTTTAAAAATGTTATAATTCACACACCAAAAACCCAAATAAAATTTCGACTACTAGATCTCACATAGGTATATTTAGACAAAGTGACAAGTAGGTTCCATAGTGGATAGAGTTTGCTATAGAGGTTGTATAAGTACGGAAAATTAAACTGTAAAGTAGGGAATCTTGATGATTGTACTTTTAGAGGTCGAATATAGAGATCCGTGCAGATGGCCTAAGATGGTTTTCCTCCTTTCTGTCACCTACACGTCAGATAAAAGCTGAGTCAGCCGACGATTTGGTTTATCGTTGGAGACGTCCTAAAGGTGGACATCAAACTAGTGATTTGCGCGCGCCCATGCGCGCGCGTTATGGCCACAGCTCTAATTGAAAAATGTAGCAATGTTAACAAAGACTAATATGACATGTTCAGTTACGGTATATTTATACAGCGCATACATATATATTATTACATGAGACAGAGGGCGTCCAATATCTTACATTTGGGAAGGTAATTATCCAAGACGTACATATCTTACACAAAATAATCTTAAGATAGAACACGAAGGGAGGCAGTTTAATTATGAGATGGCACAACACAACATACTGCACGTAGTAGAAGTCACAGTAGCAAATTGGCATTAGTTTCTTGAGGTGCCTTTGATCCTCTAGCGCTGCTAAATAAGTTTCCAACTTCAACCTGACTCAATAGCCTGTAGCTTTGTTGTAGATTTGTTGTCCGTGCCTGCTTGAATGCTTGATGAAGGTGCTGCCACAATATCTTGGCCTGTGTAAAAGAGTAATGCCTATAGGATATGTTAGTCCATGTGAGAATATGAAACACCAGGGTATCTGTGGCAATTAGGATCTCTCAAATACATAACATCTGAATATAAAAGCTAGCACCAATTTCAAAACATGCCTAGAAAGAAGATTTTTTCTGTGACGATCAAGCAAAAGCCATAGTAATCTTAGCTTGTATCTGTGGCAATTAGATAGAAAGAGGGAACATAAATAGTACCTTGATCTGACTGGCTCATCTACAGGGACTGTTATTACCAATACCCCTGAAACTTCAGAGTCGACAACAGATCAAAAGGTATTTTAATTTAATTCACGAGGGTTCCAACTGAAAAGAACCACACCCAAACTGCTAATGTTGTTTAGCAAGCATACATCCTGCACTGCCGTCACCACTCATTAGTGCCATAAGATTTGGTACAGAACCTGTCATCACCAAACCCAAACGAAGAAAATCCGAAATGACCACAACCATCTACTCTGCCAACCCCAGCCATCACCAAATCTCCAAAGCACGAATCACCCACAGGCTGCAGCCCACTCCACATATACCAAATTGAAAAAAAAACATCTGACACAGCAGATTGACAAAAGGCAGAACCATATAGGGCCAAAGGAGCAGGTAGGAGCCCACAACTGCACGCGGCGTGCAGGAACTTATTTGGAAATGCTAATAAGGAATTATGTAAAGTGGCAATCCAGTGAGACAATAATTCCTGAAGAGTGTGAATAGAAAAAATCAAGCTCAGTAGTAGGACAAATGCATCTTTATGCAGAGTGGGGATGGATAGTAACAAATGCATCATTGGCAATGGGGTCTGCTCAGTAGATAAACAAATAAATCATATGAAACAAAAGGCATCATTGACAATGGACTTACGCTCAGTAAGAAATGAATAAATTGTAGGAACCAATGAAAACTGAACAGCAAATGCAAAAGAGAATCGCCAATATATAATGTTGGTATTGTCATCACAAGGAATTAATGCAAAAGCAAGATCATGGAAGGATTAAATAAGTAATCATCATCGCACAATTCCATTGTCTCAGTCTAAATAAATACCCATCATTGCACAACCCCAGAACTTTAGTAGGCAACACGAACTCATGAAGAATGAAACAAACAATCACCGTTCATCAGCAATTTGACGATCGGAAAGAATTTTGCTACCATGTCCACCCTGGCGCTTTTGGCCTTCGGATAGAGTATCTTTACACATGAAACAACCAATCATCATTGTATAATGAAGGATACCAATTCTGGGCATGATCAGCACGTGCAAAGACGAGAGTATCAGGGCCAGAAGAGAGCAGCAGGAGCCGACAGCCTCCTAAGTCCTATAAGAGGGGAACCAAGATCCTCGCAATGTTGGAGTAGCTGATATGCTTTCCATTATAACCAATCTATGAAGCATCAAGGCCTATGCATGCGCAACTGCTCCTCAATAGAGTAGATGGCGGGCAACAACTCCAGAACAGCCGACAACACGGCAGCCCGGAGCTGTTGCCGCTCTTCGCTCATGCTAATCAGCGGGCAGTGCTGCACAGGTATCCATGTGCCAACAAGCGAAGCATCTCCATTCCAGCACGCCACAGATAGAGGGAAGAGGGGAGGGGACAACACACGACAATGCTTGGCAAGTTGACAATGAAACTGATGCAAAAGAGTTGGAGTTAATAGAGGGAAGTTCAGTCTGCATGGGAGCAGTCCCTCCTTTAATCACTGATACAGAGATGGAATCCATGACACAATTCATGTTTCTTGACGCCCTGAAAAACATTAGACAAAACTTACAACTCTCATATAATAAACCAGCAGTCAGCCGCTAATATAATTTTCTACTACGTTACATTAAACCTATAGTTACTTTCTAACAGCCAAGTTTTGGCTTTAGATTCTATAAGTAAATATATAAAGTTGTATTTACTAATGTATAATCCTAAGCAGGTTCTAGAATATAACTGTTCCACTAAAGCTTTGAATCCGCTTAATTTATTAGCATGTCATCAGTTCAGACATATCCTTCTAGTATTATGTTGGCTTGCTAGCTGTAGTAGCAAATCTCTACAATAAGTTTGCTATCAGCAATTCAATCAGCAGGTATAAACAGGGATACAATATAAGTCATTAGGGGAAAAACTCAAATTGATGTTGCAGTATTTGTAATTCTCATAAAAAAAGGTATTCACATGATGGTCTCTTCATAGCAGAATGTTTTCTTGGAAAGAAATATGAACCTAATATTTTTTGGAAGAATAAATGTCTATTTTCATACCTAGAACCAAAAGACCCTTCGTAAGAAATGAGTGAAATTGGATAATTCCCAGCATGCACCCCAGGAGAAACTTGGGTTGAACCGATCATGTGTGCAGACAAACCCTTTGAAACTACAGCTCCAGCACAAGGTGGATGGGTATCATAGACAATGAATTTTGCCCCCAAGAAGATTGATCTGATTAACAGAGAAGAATATGTTAAACTGAGGTCTCTGTCATAGCAATACTTTTGATCCGATGCACAAAATTGAAAAAAACAGAGCAAGTTAAGAATTTTAGACACTTCCTTGACTCACCTTAGCCTGCCAATGGTACCTTTCTGAAGTATTCTTGGCGTCAAGCGAAATCAGGTATTCAGTGTCCGCTGGCTTACGACTTTTGCGTGTAGCAAGTAGAAATTTCCTATCTGCATACATAGTATTCTATTAATTATTTGCAGTATACAATCGCAACAAAGTCAATCTTTACAAATTATATGCAGGAAATTAGTATGCTAGCATCTGCATAAATTACATCCACACTGCATTTCTCCACGACATGAAGCCGGAGAAAGCAGCCTGGAAAAATCTTCCCCTTTCTGAATCTAAACAAAAGCAACGTACCAACAAAATAATCCAAAAATAGAGATCAGGCCGCTCACCTAGATCAAGCCGAGCAGCAACGGCGTTGCTGAAGGCGCCGCGACAGTGCAGGTACGATCCCACGTAGGCTGGGGTCTGTTACAATGGAATAAGAAGATCTCCAAGGAATGGCCCTCTACAGCGGCACCCATAGCTGGAACTCCACTCAAATCCCCCAAAATCGAGCAGGATTCAACACAAATCCCCCAAAATCGAGCAGGATTCAACTCAAATCCCCCAAAAATCGAACATGATTCAACTCAGATCCCCAAATTCGAGGAGGAAAACCGACGGAGGTGAGGAACACCATGTTGTGCGCAGTAGGAAGAGGACGAGGGGAAGGAGCAGTATGGAGCCTCACCAGCATGGCTGAGCGGAGAAGACGAGCGAGACCCTCGCCCGACGCCACCCGAGCAAGGATTAGCGAGAGAAGAGGGAGCTGTGCTCTCGTCGGCGCCTTGCCTGGGCGCCGCGCCTCCGCACCACCACGCTGGAGAGCCGTGTGTGGTCGCCTACGCCTACATCCGCCACCAGGACGTGTCTGCGGCTTGTGGCCGCCGCCATGCCACCGCACCACCACACCATGGTCGCCGCAATGTGGGCAGCATGGCTTGGGAGCCGCCGCCGCCACCAGAAAGAATGGAGGGGGAGGAGACGACGAGAGCTAGGGTTAGGGTTGGAACGGGCCGGGAATATATTTGGTCGGGGGCGTGTCGGGAGGAGCCACAGAAACCGTTCAGCAGCAATCGGACGATGGAAAATAATTTTGCTACCGTGGATGTTGTGGCCGCCCGTTTTGGCTTTCGGACAGAGTATCTTTAAACAACACAAAAACAATTTTCATATGCATGTGGTTCTTGAGACTGAATGCGCAAGAAAGACGTTGAAGATAGGAAGGTGAGTTTTTTTTTTTATCATCAAGGTGTCTAAGTAGAATATGTAGATAGGTATTAATATACTATGTGCACACACAATTAGTAGTAATGGAAAATATGCAAATCTAGCTAAGTCCAATACTGCATTTTGTTTATATAAATTATAATGGTGATAGGTATCTTTTTAGGCAAATGATCGTAGATATCTGACATCACTTAACATAGTTTATTATTCTCTCTCGTAAATAGAGACTTTTTCATCATAAAAAAACTCCTATTGAAATAAAATATGATAACAGGTTAGTTTGGATAAACCTATTTTCTAAGAGATTGAAACAAATGAAGGAGATTATAGTGGAAATAAGCTTTTTCAAAATCTTCTTAAATAAATTTCTTGAAAATGATTAATCTAAACTAACCATAAATAAAGCCAAGCAGACGCCGAACCCATAAACCCCAGTACGGGTACGGCAGAAGTCCACAACCCACCCAGACCAACCGCCTCGTCTCCCCCGTTCCCCTCCACGTCTCCCCATTCCCGCCTCCCGAGGCCTCGACCCTGTTGGGGACACATGGGCCCCACAACCCGCGCCCAGTTCGTCTACAATCGCCGCCGCCGCCGCCGAGGCGGGCGGGATGCCGTCGAGGAGGTTTCCGACGAGGAGGAGGAGCAGCGGGTGGACAGCTCCTCCTCATCCTCCGACGAAGAAGGAGATGAGGAAGAAGGCGTCGAAGCGTCCGGAGAGGACGTCGATGACGAGGAGGAGGAAGAGGAGGCGGTCGCTGCCGAGCCTGCGGCCAAGCAGACACCGGCGGCGGGGGAGAAGAGGGGCGGAAGGAAGGGCCTGATCAGCATCAGCCTCAAGAAAGTGTGCAAGGTAGTGGTCGGTGCAAAATACATCTTAAAGATTTTGTGGCTATTTTGCCGCATCTCCTTGCTATGCCTATGTCCCTTCCATTTGTGCTCAGAAAGAAGCTTCTTTCTAGACTTGGAGCCGGCTTGAACTTTGGAGATAAAAACTGCTTCTTTTGCATACTCACTTTTACCAGTTTGGACCTCCAATTTAGGATTACGCGTTTGGTTTGTAACAGCGCCTTGTTTTCTGTTCGCTTCAGCAATATTTTGAGGTTCTTTGTCGCATAGATTTCGTTTTATAATGGTGTAGTGTCAGCGTTCCCCTTCGTATGCATTTCTCGTGCTGGGGTTTTCATGTGTTCTTCGTTGTGCCTGGTTGCAGGTGTGCAAAAGGACAGGGCACCAGGCAGGGTTTCAGGGGGCTGTGTACATCGACTGCCCCATGAAGCCTTGCTTCTTATGCAAGATGCCAGGTGCTGATCTCTACGTCTGAGTGATTATTTCGTTATGCTTTTGTGGTATAAGAGTCACTAATTTAGGATGGACAGAACAATTGTTTTCAATGTTGATTGGGCTGATTTGTCTTTATAAATTAGTGTTCATGTTACATGCTGAAATAACATTGTCCAAGGATTTGTTTAAAGTTTAAACTAATGCCTATGAGAGTAGGTTAGTCTGATTATTTATTTGAAATTGGAAAAAAAAATGAAAGAGGTTGCACCGAGGAACCAGCATATAGTGTTATTTCCTTGTGTTTCTGCAACCAGGGATTTAAAGCTGCTTCCTAATGCTTCATAGCAGTTTCCATGTTTTACTTATGGTGGTAAGCTTTATCAACAATACCAAATGAATCTTGGAATACAAGTGCACAATGGATCCTTAGATGAAAATGATATGAATGCGGATTTTCTCAGTCACCAACACTATGTTTTCGTGGACAGGTCATACAACCTTGACTTGCCCACATAGAGTAGCCATGGAGCATGGTGTTATCCCAGCCCCTAGAAGGAATACAAACACTTCACTAGATTATGTCTTTCAGAGCCAAGTCAAGGGCAAGATTTCCATGGTACAGAGTGTGGCATTCTATTCTGTGTTCTTTGTTGCCAATTGCAATATTTCATATTACCCCTTTTTGTTAGTACCAGATCTGTCACTTTTCTCCTCTTACCAATGCTAGGTTAAACCTAAATTTCTGATACCAAACCAACTAGAGTGTGGAAACATAAAATTTCATCAGAGGCGTGTGACATGCTTGGAGTTTCATCCAACTAAGAACAATGTTCTTTTATCAGGAGACAAGGTATTGCACTACTACTGTTGAACTTTGTTGCCCTCTTAAATTACTTACAAGTATCTGTATCTCTGCATTCCGAGTGCCCAAAAATGGTTAGATTGCTGGAACATGTAGGCACATACTAATCAATCTTTGTTCTTTCCATGCAGAAAGGGCTTCTGGGTATCTGGGATTATGTTAAGTTGCATGAGAAGATAACATATGATTCTGTGCACTCCTGCATTCTGAATACCATGAAGTAAGAGTATTCCTTGATGGTTGTTTCCTGTCTCTTTGTTTTTGTTTGCAAAGGACAAAATATTGGAACATAATTTGACCTTATTCAGGATTGATACCACCAACGATGGGATGGTATATACAGCTTCCTCTGATGGTACTATCAGTTTTACTGATTTGGACACTGGCATTGGCTCCCCCTTGTTAAATCTCAACCCAAATGGTTGGAATGTAAGTTTACTTTCAGGTCACGTTCTATAGATCACTTTGTTCAAAATAATTTATAAAGATGTTATCTTTTCAGTCCCTCTCTACCTCCCTCCCCCCATCTTGTTCTGTAATTATGCATTCATTAGATAGCATTGGTCTGAATTAGTTTCTATCCATTTTGAGCTTGTTTTTAATGAACCCTGGTCCTTCTTCATTGCTCCAACAGGGTCCAAGCTCTTGGCGCATGATATACGGGATGGACTTAAACACTGACAAAGGTCTTCTTTTGGTGGCAGATAACTTCGGTTTTCTTTACTTGTGAGTATCTTTAGGAAGTGGGTGGTACCTTTCTGAGATTTATTCCTAACAGTGTAGAATATTGCTATATATGCAGTTTCCTTTGAAATAACTGATCAGTTTGTTCTTATGATCCATTTTATGCATTTGTTGGCAGCTCAATTCCAAATGGTTTGCCATCAGTGATTGTTATACATTTGAATTCAGATATATTGTTGTACGCTTCCACACTTGCATGCATCAAATATGTGGCATTCTGTTGTAAGCTATTATTAATTCTTGCAGCCTGGATAGACGGTCAAAGACGAGAATTGGACATCCAATTCTTATCCATAAAAAGGGTAGTAAGGTAACCAGCCTACATTGCAACCCTGCACGGCCTGAAGTTCTTCTAAGCAGCGGAAATGATCACTATGTGAGTGTGTTCTACATATGTAAAGGTCCCCTTTTCTTGTTTTCTATTTGATATCTCCACATCTCTGTAATTATTAGGCCCGTATTTGGGATACAAGGAAGCTTGAAGCCAACTCGCCCCTTGCTGGCCTTGCTCATGGACGGGTTGTTAATTCAGGATACTTTTCTCCACGAAGTGGAAATAAGATCTTGACAACTTGTCAGGACAACCGAATTCATGTATGGGACTATATTCTTGGTGATCTGCAATCCCCAAGTAGAGAAATTGTGCACAGTCATGATTTCAATCGTCATCTGACTCCCTTCAAAGCTGAGTGGGATCCAAAGGTTTCAGTTATAATTAAAAATTGCATTTTTGGATTTTATTATTTTCACAATAGCTGTGCCCAATTCTGAAATTGAATGTTAATTCTCTGCAGGATTACACCGAAACAGTCGCAGTTATTGGCCGTTACATAAGTGAGAACTATAATGGTGTTGCTCTGCATCCAATTGATTTCATAGATACCAGTTCTGGGAAGCTTCTGGCTGAGGTGATGGATCCTGACATAACAACTATCAGCCCAGTGAACAAGCTACATCCACAAGATGACATCCTAGCTACAGGAAGCTCAAGGTAGTCCTATCGATATATAAGTATATAATATTGTTATCCAGTGCTAGATCTTTTTCCCTCCACAATTCACAAGGTGGCCCTTGCAGGTCTATTTTCATTTGGAAACCAAAAACTGAAGATGAACTTACTGAAGAAAGGGCCAAACAGAGGACCAAGGAATATGTATATGGATCAAGTTCCCAGAAGAAAGCAAATGGCAAGCATGGCAATAGTAGTGATGACGACTCAGATGGAGATTCTGGCGGAAAGAACAAGAAAGCAAAGAAGACTCGCTTCAGTCATGCAGTAAAGGGAAAGGGCAAATCCAAAGTCTGATGCTTAGTGTATATCATTTGGCAGCAATTTTGACAAGAAACCAGCCATTTACCAGCTGCTGCCGCATCTTCTTTTGTACCATCTTGCCCCCCCCAACCCCAAGCTAAGATGCTGAAAACAGTAATGCTCCTAAGGAGTTATCTGGTTAGGTCTATACATAGGTTTGGGTTGCTTTTGGATCCTAACATGCTTATGGTCACATGTCACTGAAGGCTTTTAGTGGTTTAATCTCATAATCAACGTATGAAAGTTCATATACAGTTGGCTGAATGCCATTCATGTTCACCCATGCATGTGCAGAGGAACCTACAGGTGTTGCGTGTTTGTGGGGAATGGTCCATGCTGTCATGACTCATGAGACCTCTTGTTTTGTAGACCCTTGACCCTTCCGAGCTTAGTTGCATATTCCATTTTTTGTGCTAAATATCGAGATGTGAAAATGTTTTTAAAAATTTGCCTTGGTATGCAGTTTCATAAAGGTGTACTACTTTCTTAGAAGTATTCTAAAGCCAAGTATGTGTCACTGGAGGTAAGCTTTCATGCCAATGATAGAAAATTGATGTATTTCATCAGGTTAGATAAAAAACATAGTCATGGAGACGAGCAAGTGCCTTTGAGCACCAACTCAACTGACAGTTGACAGCAGTTGCTAGCTTGGGAATAACAAAATCAGCTGATGCATTATAAAGATGATGATGATGATGATAATGATATTTCTATTTTTGAGTGTAAAGACTCAAGCATAAAACATCTGGTCACATTTCAATCAGAGTTTCTTATAATAAGAATTGTGAGATCACTAAGCATCAGCCGCATGGGAATCTCGGCTCCTACACGATGCTCACTAGCAATTGATTCAGCAGGTCATGATCATGAAATAGAAGAGCAAGTTGTCAGGAGAATGATTGGTAAGCAACTGGCATCCTACACCTCTTGGTCATGTTCCAACATCAAGATGGGCTCTTTTGGCACTTTCAAAATGATTAGGTTCTGATCCCAGCCAGCGCTCCTCATTTGCTCAAGGAAGTCAGTAAATCCATTCTCCAATGCAACCAGGCTTTCTTCTAACCAAGGGGAAACATCCTCTTGCCTTAGCTGATTCTTGTGAAGCCAATGTGCTTGCCACAGGCTCCTTAGGACTGACATGCTTGTCGCCGACTCCTGAAAAAACAGTGAAGCAGATAACGATATTGATTTGATCTTGCGCCCAGCTATTTCAATGCTGTTTCAGTAGATTACCTTGAAAGTAACTAGAAATGTTGGCTCCCTTGATCCAAACTGCTCAAAGAAGAGGATATACTTCTCATTCTTGTACAACTTCAATAATCTATCCATCTGTTCAATAATTTAATAGATTGGCACCAAAATAGTTAAATGACATGCAGAATACACTCCTGCATATTCAAGAGTGAACAGGTTGGAAATTGCTTGAGAAAGTGATACCAAATGAGTCATGAATAATGTTTCAGAAAGCACTAGGCACTAGGCACTAGGCAGGCAGTTGGGTACTTGGGTTCCTCTAGTGCCAAGTCGTTTCTTGACATTTGTATTCTCTGACTTACTGTGGGTG
>DXKC01004622.1:0-13817 GCA_031170775.1 Cymbopogon citratus
AAGAACACAGTTCGATTTATTCCCTCTCGGGGAAACCACAATTAAACACGTTATCAGCACTGCTCTTAGATCGAGAGGGAGAGAACTTCCGTCGAAGGTGAGATGGATTCCGACAACTCACCGTCGATCATGACCGCGATCCTCCTAGGAGTACCACTCACTCGCCGCGCTCCACTGCTCATCAACGCCGCACGCCTGGCGGAGACCCGCGCCCAGCACCGCCGCGTCTTCGGCCGTCGCCGTCGCCGTGGCCGCCTCAGCCGTCGTCGCCACAACCGTCGTCGCAGTCGCCGTGCCTGGGGCGCTCGTCGTCCTCGCGCCCAGCGCCGCCTCGGTTCCGACGTCGCCCAGGCTTCTGGAGCGGCTCCGGCACCACCGGCGCCGGTCGTGCTTCCGCCACCACCACCGCCGGTCGCGCCTCCAACTGCTCCGGCCACGCCTCTACGCCTGCCATCGCCGACCCCTGGGTCCTTCACCCTGGCGGCCGGACCAAGGAACGGCCCTGCGCCGTACGCGTTCAACCAGGCCGGCCAAATCGCGACGAACTCCAACGTCGCCGAGTCCAGCGTCGTCGCGGCTCCAGCAACCGTCCCGGCGGCAACCCCGGCGGGCCTGGCACCAGCAACTCCTCCATCAGTCTGGGAGCGTCGCGTTCGCCGCCGCCTCACTACTGAACCCGAGTACACTCCCGGCCTTCGTCCCGGCTCCTGGACTGCAACCTTCCAGAGGCTCTCCAATGGTGTACTCCCCAACCGCTTCAATGGCGAGGCTGGTCCCTCCGGCGAGGGAACGAGATCGCCTAACTTCACCGTGAACGACTGCACCTGCAGTCATCTCAATCTGCGTCGTCCGCAGCCGATCGGTCGTCTCCGCGTACAGGCTAAGCACTCCGTGCTATCTGGCTGTTGTGCTCCTCTGTTACATGGGCCTTGGCCCAAGAATAACACCGCCACTCCCCTATTTGGCGCCGTCTTTTCCTTTTTGGCACGAATACTGGGTGCTTTTCTCGCGAGCGAAGGTGAAGCATCGGCGTCGGCCATTGGCTTTCTTGCAAGCGCGAGCGTCAGGCATCAGCGATCGGCTGCTGCTTGGCGAGCCTCAGGCGTCAGCGACCGGCTGCTGCTTGTGTTGTGTCGCCAGAAATATGTTCGTAGGTCTGCACTACCCTTCTCTCCATGACTCCATGTGTGTTTGATTGCATCGATATTCTTCTAATTTATTTGTTACCCTCTACAACGTCAGCCTGTGTTGGAATTGATTAGAGAAGAAACGTCAATTTGCTAGCAGTTTATACAATTGCTCTTTATTCACTCGTAACATTCCATATAACATTCCAGATTTCCAAAAGTCTATACAATTTGCTAGCAGTTTTGCTGCCTACCTGCACAAATCGCTAAAACTTGTGCTTCCTATTCAATTAGCAATGATATACAATTCACTGAATACAGTGTAAGCAAAATTAGCACAACACAATGCATGTACAACAGAGTCCACCCAGGCTAAGCTCGGCCTCCTGAAAATGACACAGCCTGGAAACTTGCTGAGTCCAGGACAACCTGGACCTCCACCACGGTGATCGCATACTGCAGCCGGGCTCGAGCAAACCAGCCTCTGCGTGGCCAGCGGGCAAGGCGGAGAACGCCGACGTCCACGCGCAGCATCTGGAACGAGGAGACCAGGGCGCCGAGGGAGGAGGAAGATGGAGGCGATGCTTGTGGTTGCGGGAGAGACGGCGGTAGAGGGGAAGAAACGACCGGCGACCGGCGAGGACGGCATGGGCGCACGACTCACCGCATCGGCGAAGATGGCGGCGGCGGCGGCGATTGTGCCTATCCACGGGACTACGAGAGCTCTCAGCACCGACCTGGATGGGTTAAGAATTAAGATGGGCCTTGTCATTGTACAGCCCAAGTAAATTTTATAGACCTGTCGTCGGATGTGGAGTTCACGGCTCAGATGGCGTGACTGCAGGTGCAGTCGTTTGAGGTGAAGTTAGGTGATCTCGTTCCATGTGCCGGGGCAGGTTGACCGGAAGGAGAGCCCTGCGACGAGGGCCATCGCTCGGCATCTCTCGCGCCGTCACCCGGCTTGGCCGGCCGGCCCCCGCGAATGTATCGAGTTTCGTGGGCTGTCAAACATTTTTGTTGCAAATTGAAAGTTTGGCGATCTATATACATGTTTATTGCTAGAATTTGTCATTTGTAATGTTTATAGTATTTCATGATTACTCATTTCTTACTTCTTAGACAAAAAATTAAGTGTTGCCACATTTCGTTAAAGGAGTCACTAAGCACTGTCGGTCTAAGCTTGCCAAAGGATGTCAAATCTGAATCTGAAATATTAATATTTTCTCTTTTCTAAAAGATTTGTTTAAACACCGTGTAAACGCTGCAGTATTGTTTTTTATCCTGTTTATTTAACTGACCATTTAGCATGTCTAATGGATCGTTAGCCTGAATAATGATTAAACTATAAGTGATTAACTGTTTATCGTTCAACGTTTAGGAAAACACTGACATAGTTTGGGGGCCGTTTAGAAAAATAAAATGTAATTCACATGTACGACTAATGTCTTAGTGACCAAATTCATCACAAATCACTTTTTAAGGGGAATTGCTATATATTTAGGTGCATGAGTTCAGATAACCGTTTTACACAATCAACCGGTACAATTAAAAAGACAACTCACAATAACATAATACATAATTTTCCTATAGCCAAACCATGATAAAGTTACATGTTGTCTAATAAAAAAATTACCAGACATATAGGAGTGTTAGTTTAATGGATGATCTAAAGAAGTTTCAATGCTCAAATTCCTAATGAGTACTTGATATTCCAATATTTATCATTAAATTCATATGTATTTCAGGATTCTACTCTAACATCGCTTTTGATTTTAAATTGTCGTTGGCTGCAGCAAAATAATTCAATCTTTTAGCTGTGGCTCGCCTCTTTGTGCAATAAAACTTGGCAAAAGTGTGAGGTTTGAGCTGCAATTGCAGCTACAAGAAGCTCTGCCAAACACCTTCATAGCTTGTTGACAATGACATGCAATTCGCTGTTATCGCTGAGAAACATGAAAAGCGAAATCTATACCAAGACCAAATGAATTTATCTAAAGTTTACAGTTTGTTTAGTTAACTAATATTGTATTGTTTTTCAAATGATCTATTGGTTCCATTGGTTCTCAGTGTAAAGCATAAAAAAAACTGAATAAACTTAATTTAGTACTCCGTACGTCCTTGAGCCTAGGGTGACTCAAAACTTAACCAACCGTATGAGTATGGTTTTCACCAAATTTAAGTCACTATATTTTTTTTTATCATTGATTTTGTTTAGATAAGATTGCTATTGATTCAGTGTTCGTAATTATGGTTTAGGACCTAAAACTAAATGAATTCTCCATATGTTTACATGCTTAGGTTGTCACGGTTTTTGAGCAGCTTCTCTGACTTCAGTGGTTTCTGTGCTCCCATGGGGGAAGCATCATTTCCACTTCATTTGTTAAGAGGATCTGAGGCTCTCCATTGGAATTGAGAGCGCTGAGCCCACCGCCTGCTTCCGAAGTGCAGTCATGAGAACAACCCCGTAGTCAAACACGGCAGATTTGCCGCCGGCCCAATGCTCGACTCCCATCCCATGCCGCCCTCCTCCCCGTCTCTCCGCCTCCTCTTCTCCCGCCGCCGCCCTATCGCTCCGCACCACCATCTCCGCAGCCGCCACAGCCTCTCCTCCTGCGGCCCCGCCGCGGCTGCTGCCATTCCACCTCCCTCCGGCAACCGCGCCGCGCGCCTCGCGGCCGCCGTCCACGGCGCGGTCGCGGCCAAGAACTTCGCGCACGCCATCCGTTTGACGAAATCCCTCGTCCAGGTCTCCACTTCCTTCCCCGGCCGGAGTTCTGCTGCCACAGCCGCCGGCGCCGCATTCGCTGCTCTCTCCTCCACCTCCACCTCACCTGCCCCCGCTCTCGGCGTGCTCGTCATCGCCCTCTCCCAGATGGGGCTGCTCGACGAGGCACTGTACGTGTTCCGGCGCTTGTGGACGCTGCCGGCGCTGCCAGCGTGCAACGCGGTCCTGGACGGGCTTGTGAAAGCTCGCAGGTCTGGGTGCGCCTGGGGGCTGTTCGATGAAATGCTTAGACGGGGGATGGTTCCCACCGTGGTCACGTACAATACTCTTATCAACGCGTGCCGGTACCAGGGTGCTGTGGCGAAGGCTCAGGAGATGTGGGATCAGATGCTGGCACGGCACATTGATCCGAACGTGGTCACATACACCACGATGATATGTGTGCTTTGTGAAGAGGGCTGCATTGGTGATGCTATGCGGTTGTTTGACGCTATGAAGGAAGCAGGGATGCGGCCTAATCAGTATACATACAATGTGCTGATGAGCTGTCACTGCCAGAGAGATGATGTCAACAGTGCATTTGTGTTGTACCAGGAGTTGGTGAATAGTGGCCTCATTCCAAATGCTGTTGTCTTTACAACCCTGATTGACGGTTTCTGTAAAGCCAAGAGGTTCAGGGAAGCAAAAGATATGTTTCTTGACATGCCCAGGTTTGGGGTTGCTCCTACCGTTCCTGTGTACAACAGTTTGATGGATGGAGCTTTCAGGTCTGGAAAGGCTCAAGTAGCACTGTCACTTTATCAGGAGATGACTCGCTTAGGTTTGTCCCCAGATGAGTTCACCTGCAGCATTGTTGTGAGAGGCCTTTGTGACGGAGGGCAAATACAGGTAGCAGCCAGGTTTCTTGAAGGAGTGAGGGAAGATGGTGCTATTCTGAATGCAGCTGCTTACAATGCACTGATTGATGAGTACTGCAGGAATGGAAATTTGGAGGAAGCGCTAGCAACATGCACTAGGATGACTGAGGTTGGAATTGAGCCCAATGTGGTGTCATACTCCTCCTTGATAGACGGG
Source organism: Cymbopogon citratus (assembly GCA_031170775.1). Classification (NCBI taxonomy): domain Eukaryota; kingdom Viridiplantae; phylum Streptophyta; class Magnoliopsida; order Poales; family Poaceae; genus Cymbopogon; species Cymbopogon citratus. Next base: position 4,927 of record DXKC01004622.1, read on the forward strand.
CATTCAAAACTTGGGAAGATGCAAATAGCAATGGCTATATACACTGAGATGGTGGCTAAAGGGATTGAGCCTAATGTGGTCACATACACTGCTCTTATTCATGGCCACGCGAAGAACGGTGGTGTAGATGCTGCTTTTCGCTTGCACAAGGAAATGATAGAGAATGGTATTTCACCTAATGCTATCACAGTGTCAGTTCTTGTCGATGGTCTGTGCAGAGAGAATAGGGTTCAGGATGCAGTCAGGTTTATGATGGAGTACTCTGGGATAAAGTGCAGTGATATTCATTCTTTCTTCTCAAACTTTACAACTGAAGAAGACTGTTTAATTCCAAACAGTGTGATATATATGACCTTGATATATGGCCTGTATTTAGATGGCCAACACTACGAAGCTGGCAAGCTTTTCTCCTACATGAGAAAATCAGGTATGATGCCTGATAGCTTCACCTATACACTATTGATACGAGGGCAGTGCATGCTCGGCTATGTCTTAAATGCCATGATGCTCTATGCTGATATGATGAAGATTGGTGTTAAACCAGTGAGGTACAAGATAGTCTGCCCTGAGATTTGGTCATGGGCACCACGGAATGACCCCCAAACTGTTGTAAGTTAATAATTGGCTTTTGACTACATACTTACAATTTTCAGAGCAAAAGCAGCTTCACAGATTGTGGAACCTTACCTTTTGGCACAGAAGACCCTGTCATCAATATGGCAGACCATTCTGCTACCCGTGCGAACATTGAAAGTTGGCTATTTGGAAAGCCCTCTGCTTATTGACCTTGTTATCAAGACAAATGAAAATTTGAAGCCACTGGATTTTATTTTTAATTGTTGCCATTGTGTGGTACATGCTCTGAATAAGAAGAGCATCCTCCTTCCCTGTGAAATGATCAGCAACTCGAGAAGATGGCTGTGATGAGCGTTGAAGCCACACCATTGCAAATGACATGCACACGCAGCTGGTTGCTATAACGGGACTAGCTCTCCACAGTCCACTACAGATGACCGTGGCTCATCTGAGGAAGGATGTACATGTAGATGCAAGTTTGCAACAGATGCTGCACTTGCATTGATTTACTATGGCCTTTCTCGTTTTGATATGGATTGGCATGGATTGAGAGGGATTGGCAGGGAATTGAACTATATTATCCGCCAACCCTGCGCAACCAAAAAGGCCTTATAGATATTGTACAGGTTTTTTAACTGTTTTCACCTGATGCGACTATCATGTATTCTTTTAAATGTTGATGATGCTTTAATTTCTCCTTTTTCTTTTTTACTTATTGTCTCATTATGTGATCATGTCACAGAAGTGTGCACGCCATTTACCATGCATTTCTCGTAGCAGTGTCAGAATGTATTTCTTTCATTAGCACTATTGAACAAATACTCAAATAGCACTACTAGAAACAATATCTAGGACTCCCAAAAGATAATTTCACCATTGTCACCGACTAAACCAAGATCCTTGAGTCTTCTTTCCTGGTAGTACTCTAGGCCATCTAATTCCTCCTCCCTCTGTTTAAAAATATTATCAATGTGCTGGAGTACTTTCTTTTCACCGGCTCTTACACCAATTGCAATTGTAAGTCTTGGCTGCAAATTCTCTCTTTCCGATAGTTCTTCATCCTGAATATTCCACACATGTTTCATAAGATTAACTAAGATAAAAAAAATGGGGAAAAGAATAGCTACATGTAATCAATAGGTAAACCTCTTCTATTGTGGTATGATAGGCAGCAAGAGCTGATTTGCAGGCATCTCGCATGACCTGACATATTGATTCCTCATTGTCAGGACTCAATGGTAGTTCAAGGTGGCCCCAAACCGAATTCCTGAAGAGTGCTTCCAAGATAAATGCATCTGTTCCGCCAATGCAAAGTAATCGCAGGTAAGGGAGCATTTGAGGAGGAAGGGGTTCATCAAGGATTATATCAAAATACGCAGTTTCCCCCAGTCCGTTTAACTCTGCAATGTCAAGCTTGTCTCCATAAAATGGATCAGATTCAGAGATTTCCAGGGTCACAGTATATGAATCCCTTGATGGATTTGATTCCACAAACCCATAGTCAAGTGCCAGTTCAGCATTACTCTTGTCCAGATCGTACTGGATATATATCTGCCAATGCAAATCCCAGTGCTCAGTTATAAATTGCACTTTTTAGCTTATCACTTGAAGCATCCAGTATGACATATAAATGCTGAAAGCCGCGAAAACAATGCACCTAGTGCAGAAAAACGGAACTTCATCTGTACCTGTTGTCCAGATTTAACATTCACTGGTGTTCGCAAGGAGAACATGAGTTCCCTACCAAAAAGACCCTTTCCTTTGATCTCCCAACTTGATCCTTCTGAGGTGATATCAGGACTGTGATTAACCTGATTTGCCAAGTAAGTCAAACAATTTTAAAGAATACATTTCAAACATCCAAATTAGGCATTCTGCCACTCTGTGATGGAAAATTTCTGGACATGTTAAGTTAATCATAGAAATGACAAGGGCCATGTAGCAACAATAAGCAAGGATCATAGCCTGTTGGGTTAGAAATTAGAAAGAACTTACTAAATCAGCAAATGGTACGAGGGCAAGCTTATCTCCACGGAGCTCTGGAAACACCCTTGATCTAAGTATTCCAAATGCCCATAGGAAATCATCAAATGTTATGCTACCAGGGAAGAGGTCCTTGTTTGTGCTTATGATCTCTGCTTGAACACTATCAAATTCGCTTTGCACATACTCTTTCACACCCACTGTTGTGCTTAGCAACTGTGTTCCTGCAAGTGACCGAAGTAGCATAAAAGTTACGACAAATCCCAGCACACAATTGACATAAACTTTTGCATTGCACACTGACCTTGTATCTCTAGGAGCTCTTCTTCAGACCTGCACTGGAGGCACCAAGCGCCACTCAAACATCAGAATGAGAACAGCGCAGAACTGTGGAGGCACTTCGCCAAAAACAAAGAGCGATCGGCGTCAGCTCACTCACCAGAAGATGGTGGAGTCGGTCTGGCGCGGGAGGATGGCCAGGTAAGGCGCCCACGGCGAGTCCGCCCCGCGGGCGACCTCACTGAGAAGCAGCAGCGCGACGGCGACCCAAGGCCGTAGGCCCCCGCCGCCGCCGCAGGCGCGGCCGATGGCGGAGGCCGCGACGGCGTCGGCGTCCATCCAGAGCTTCTTGGGCACCTCCGCGACCACCTCGCCGCGGGGCAGATCCCGCGCCGCCACGAGGCCAAGGCCCTCCGGCACGGCGGCTGGAAAGGCTTTCCCCCCATCGCCCACGCTATGAGAGGCGAGCCACCGCCGGAAGTCCTCCAGCGCGGTCACTGTCGCGGCTGTGCTGGCTGCTGCCGCGCGGGGGAGCTGCTGGCGACTGTGGGGCCTCGATGGCTTCGTGGGGAAGCGTAGGCGAGGAGGCGGTGGGCGCGGGGAGTTGGGCAGACGCTGCAGCGGTAGGAGATGGTGGTGGTGCTGGTGGAGCGTCGCCATGACGCGGTGGCGCGCGGCAAGGAGGTGGAGACGGAGGCGGAGAGGCGGCGACGGAGGAGATAGTGGTTTGCGCGACGATGACCGTTGGTTTCCATATCCATAGTTGGTATTATGGCCGGAGTGGATATGATCAGCGGTGAGATGCCGACCGAGGCCGTGTCGAAAGGCGTTTTCCCTCTAGCAAACACGAGTTTTTTTTTTTTTGAATTTAAACACGAGGTTATTATCCTGCAGGTGTTCGACAAATTATCTAAAATTTCAAAATAGTTCAAGAATGCTCATAGTATGGATAGATGATCAGTTCCTTTGTATACTACTAGAACACAATTGAGATGCGTTTGAGAAATTTGATAAAAATATTTTAACTACAAGTTTGAACAGAGGAATCATAGAATAACGTAATAATGATGATTTAAACCAAAAACCTTGAAAAGATAGACATAGGGTATGGTGTGTTTGGACTCTAGTTGGCCAAGCTAAATTTTAGCCATAGCTAAAATAGGATATAACTACAATTTAGTCGTTTATTTGGATAGTGGCCAAGGTAAAATATGGCCAGTGTTAAAAAAAAAAGGCTTGGTTGGTAGCCCTGCCAAATTTCACTAGGAATGAGTATAACATGAGAGATATAGATGTTTGTAAATTTATTTTATTTCTACCAAAATTTCACTTCGAATATGAATATGACGTGTAATTCATGTATTAGTAAATTTATTTTTTGTCAAATATATTCAACTGAAGCCTTATTCTGTAGATTTAATTACAAATAATATTTTGGTGTCCAACGATTTGGAAATATATAATATATAATTCAAGATAAGATGTATTTTGATTTAAATAAAGATGTATGCTCCTAACTTGAACTGCGTGCAACCAACCATACATGTCCAGAACGCAAAATGCTTCACACGTCCAAGCCAAAATCAGGCTGGCATTGCTCACCCACACGGCCACCCTGCCCCTTGGATCGGCATCCTAATGTGCATAGGCAAGGCCAATTTTCCAAGGACAGACCAAACTTTGATTACAAAGCATATGAATTCCAATTTTCCCTGGAGGGCCAAATTTTGGTATGGCTCAGCGAGTCGTGAGTGACCAAAACCAAACACAACCCCCACTAAAATATGAATAGGGTGGACGTAAAAGTTATTCGGTGGTGCTTGAAACATAAATGATGTGCACATGATAAAACCCCACCTGTTTACTGAACCAGATAGGTTTGCATATCAGGTAATCGGTATCATATCTTAATTACAGCAAAGCACACATTCTTCTGTTTTGGCAAACTCCTTTGGGACGGATGCGAATAGCCAGACATAAAATACACATGTCCGGAGCTTATTAGAGAAGAGTGGACATTGCATCTCATACAGCCTGATGAAGTGATGATGCAGTCTCCCCAATCCGAAGCACATTTCTGGATTAGTTCTTCCTTCCTTCACAGAGGATAAAGTGATACCCATGCCTGCACAGGAAACAGACAGTGTCGTTGTAAGCACCAGATAAAAGATGACATGAGTCAATAGTTTTAATGAAGATGGTAGTTTCAAGAGCATTAATTAATGTTTTCCATGTTCATGGATCAAGCAGCAGCATATTTCTTAAGTTCAAAGGAAAAACGCAGCAATGCAATGACCAGGACTTGTGCCATAGGTACTATTGCTAGGATGTTCAATAGGCCAACAATGGGGAAAAAAACAGTGACAAAGGCATACGTGGACTTGAATGGTGCGCTGACAGCTCCCACAGGAGTGTTGAAAGCAACCTCCTGGAAAGGGCCAGCCATCTTGCCACGAGGGAACCAACCAAGATCTCCACCTTTCTTTCCAGATGGGCATTCAGAATACTCTTGTGCTACCTGTAGTTTGAAAAAGAAAGTCAGGATGTATTATCATTTTGGTATCTAATGGTATAAAAACTTCTGAGAAAATCTTCGACAACATAGTTCAGATTGTAAATGGAAGAGCAGATTTTAAGTCCAGTAACATATATGATGTTAACAACCGAAATTGGATGTCACAAGCACCCCACTAAATAGCAGCTACAAACATGGTCCAACCAGATCTCAAACTGAATCATTAAAAAAGTTCATCAACCTTCAGTATCTGCAGTCGTAACTATTGGCTGTTTTCAGTACTCTAAGCAGATTCCAATCTCCAATTGGGCTTCCAAAGGTTGACAAGCCGAGCAAATTTCAATTAGAGTTTACACCAGAACTAGCATTCCTAGTTCCAATAGAATAGTAAAATTCATGTGAAGATATAATAGCTGAAATAGCCTCGTAAACAAGTTTGCTACAAAATACCTTTGCACTACAACTTTCTCATTGCTCTTGCACATAAACACAGATTACCAAAGCTTTATAGGAACAAGAATATAAAACTAAAACTAATTTGCAGGATCTTAACTACAACCTGTCTTTGCTTCTTTCCAAGCAAAAGCTATTATGATAGCTCATCAGTTGGAGAGCAGTACCTGACTAGTTCCCAGTCAGAAAATGGCTAAGCCAACAGCCAAGTAATACCTACTCCATTCTGAAATATAAGGTATTGGAGTTTGTTTTAAGTGAAACTAAACTAGATTTGATCAAATTGTTTTTTTTTCTCAAAAAAATTTGATCAAATTTATAGAAAAGAACAATAATATTTACAACAACACACAGCATCATTGGATATATTATGAAATATATATTCATAAATTAGCATAGTTTGACTTAGGACAAATTCGGATACCTTATATTTTAGGACAGAGGAAGTATGTTGCCAACCACAATAAAATCACCCAAACCCTTTCATCAATACAATACACATACATGCATCATTTAGATGCCAGCAAAAGCACCCCACCTTTAATTAATCACTGCCCATACACAATGTCTATTCTCTGCACTTCCATGAAACAAATGGACGTTATGGAAACTATCAGTGAAGAAACAGTGATCAGACAGTAAACTGTACCTCGTGAATAATAAATGTTATTAAATGTAAAACTCCTAAGTCACAAAATACGAAGTGTAGTCAATGTGCATAGTCACTCACTCAGTACCCTTTACATCTAAGCAAAGTAACTAACCTAACTACTCTTGAGCCTAGTTGAGTGAGCAGTGGCCATCAACCAGGCCCTTACCTTAGCAAACTCAGCAGGAGGGACTTTGTCCCCATTGTCCAGCCATCCATCCTGTAACTTCTTATAAGCTTCATTGATCTTCCCCTGCTTCTCACACAATACATGCCTAGCTGCAGATGTAGCGCAACATAATCATCATTCAGCTTTTGTTTGTTTACTTGCAACCGAAAAACAAAACATAGATATAGCTAACAGCGACGCTAATATTGCAACTCAATTTCACAACATATCCTATAAAACGGGAGAATCACAATCAGTTACGTTACGGATGGCCCATCCTACTGAAGACCTGAGGCACCTCCCAAAAACGTGAGATCTGACCGTAAACCCCGCAATCTTTCACCTAATATGCCACAAGAAATCCTCGCGCGCAATACATCCAGGCCAACGGAGAAGGAACGGTACCTTTGACGTAGGTGCAGGTGCCGAGTCCATCAGCGGACTTGCCGCCCTTGCCCTTGCCTCCCTTGCCGCCGCCATCGTCGCCGCCAGAGGAGCCGGCCGCCTGCTTTCCCTTCCCCTTGGCGTCCTTCCCCTTGGATTCCTTCGGCTTCGAGTCCTTCCCCATCGGTGCAGGTGCAAGTGCAAGTGCAACTGCACAAGGTGGATCGGATTGGACAGGCCAAAACCCTACTTCCAAGTAAGATTTTTTTTTTCCCTAGGAGGTTGACGACGACGGGAGGATGACGAAGATATCATCTGGACGGGACAACGGGCCTTGATGTAAAATGCCGTTATAGGGCCGTACTAATGGGCCGGTTCTGCTAGTTGGATGGATTTGGGCTGAAATTGGACGACTGCTCTTCCCTTCCTCCTTAACATGGCTTCCTTCAGTCACGCACGCCATCTTCTCCCATCGCCTTCAGACTTCCAGTACTCTCGATTTACAGCCGCCGACCAAGAGACCCACCATGGAAGCGGCGGCGGCGGCGGCGCCATCTCGTTCGGTTGCCGGCGGTGGAGGCAGTTACGAGAAGCCGCAGCCTAGGCCGACGGCGGCGGCGTGCGACGTAGAGGCGCTGCGGAGATGCCTTGAGGAGAACAAGGGCGACCGCGTCAAGTGCCAGGCGCACATCGACGCCTTCCGCTCCTCCTGCTCCGCCGGCCCTAACACCAGCTCCAGGCTGCAGTCCTCCTAGAGAGGAGAGGACGGTGTCGGATCGCCGCAAGGATCGGGCTTCTTCAGGATCGAAACAAATTCTCTTTTCTCCCCATACAATGTCTTCTCACTTGTGGCCTTTGGTAATTTTTCTTTGAATAAAATAGGATGTATGCTTGGGACCATTGATGAAGGGGAATCGGAACCCATATAGAGCAAAACATGAGCTGTTTTCCTACCATGCATGTTAAATTTTCCCCTGCTTTATCACATTATCTGTAACTCCAGACTCATTTGGGGCGTTCTCTTCTCCTGTTGAGTTTGTCAGGACAGCAGACCAATCAAGTATTGAGCAAACAAATTTTACTGATCAAATGGCCAATCAGTTATCATTCAGTGGGATATCACTGCCATTAAATGAAGTCTGCATCTGAACATAGCCACATAGGAACGTTTCCATGGCATATCGAACTGCTAGAACTGTGCACCGTGTTGTACATCCTTTCTGAAGCCAAGCCTGCAGAACTCCTGAAGCAATGGTTTAAGATCCAAGAAATTAGATATAAGGGGCTAATGGGTTGGTGCAGAGTAAGCATCAGCCTCCAGAACGAGTGAACGACACACGGCTCCATTGGGTTTTTGCTTGCGCTTGGACTGCTTGGACTGCTTGGACTTGGATAGTCCATATCTGCGGCAATCAGCAGCTCGCTCCTCCCACACGTTGAGGCATGCCGCAAACGATGGCCAACAAGGGGCTGCGCGCCTACCGTGAGGTGCTGCGCCTGGTGCGGCGGCTGCCGGCGGAGACGCGGCCCTACTATGCCAAGTACGCCCGCGAGAACTTCGTCAACTACCGCGACCTCTCCGCCGACGACGACCTCGCCGCACTCCTCCGCCGCGCATACACCCACTCCACATGGGTCCTCTCCAAGGTATCTACTATCTAGCATGGCTGCTCCGATCTCAACCTTGTTTCATTATCTTCTTTCATTGCATCAAGTGCACCTCCACCGAGTTATTAGTCGTCTAAGCACAAGGCTGGCTTGCACTTGCAGTACTCGATCGACGCGGGGAAAGCGGCGCGGCTCAAGGATCTTAGCGATGGCCACGCTGGGCTCTGACGCACGCAAGGTGTTCGACCCCCATATGCCGCTCTTCGCTTGAGGAT
>DXKC01004623.1:0-11418 GCA_031170775.1 Cymbopogon citratus
AACACCTAACCAAAGGTATCTGATGTATTCCAGACAGGCAGACACATTCAGCTATGAACATAACCTGCTGCATGTAGGGCATGTCCGAGTGTTTGGTTTGCACCCTCTCCTGGGAGCCGTGGCCAGGCAAGCAGATCTGACCCCAAGCGTGCTTTCCATGGTGGGAAACAAACAGCCCCGTATTTCAGGAGACATGGCCATCCAAGCTGGCCTCCCATTTTTGCATTGATTTTATCTGCATCTACAAACATGGAAACAAATCCATAAGAACAAAGGTCACTTGGGATCAGTCACAAGGACAAGTAACAAAGGTCATTTGGCAATGGGTTAGGACTTGGGATCAGTCACAGGAACAACAGACTGATATCTCCAGAGCATGTATAGCAAAGATAAGATATTCATCTTGAAAATGAATATTCACTAAAAACTGCAAAAAATACAACATGTGGTCTCTGAACTCACCTCCTTCATCCTCGAGTTCAACTCCCCCACATGTCAGCTGCCTATTCAGTTTCTCTCATGGACGAGATTGGTCCTGTGGTCCCGTACCTGCACAACTCGATCATTTGCATCCAAAGGCGTGATGCCTGATCAATTGGATTCACTTTCATTATGTTACCTGCGTCCAAACTTCATAAGAACAAAACTTGCCGTGTAATCTAGGTAGATGAAATGATGAAAAATTCAGTGTCACCTAAACACGCTGACGATCTTCCCTAACAAAATGGCACGTTCTTTTAACACGCAAACAAGTACAGAGATCTGCGAAGCGATGGTATTTCACATGTTCACCATCGTAGTGGGAACTGGAAAGAAGCCATTTATCAGGTATTCAGATGATCATAACCAAGTACGTGAGGCCTGGAGCCTGCAGAGATTGGATTACCAACTTGACCATCAGAGCTGACTGGCTGTCTACACATCCGGCCAGGCACAGAAAAAGTCAAACCTCGACAAAAAATGAAATATTAGAAAGATACAGATGCCACGCTCAGATGCTCTGAAGAAGAGACATCGCATATATTAACCTTAAAGGTGAGCGGTGAGCCACAATCTCAGTTTGTGTACATTAGTTTGAACCAAATAAAAAACCAGGGAAATCATATTATTTTTTTTAAAAAGTCACAAAGTGTCATGATACGTTTAAAAAATTTCTGGTATTTGCAAGTTACGAGTATGCTAACTGTGTGGGAAAGCTAAATCGGTACTCTGAAAAAATGCAAACATGAAGATGCCCAATATACTGCAACCATGATAGCACTACAGAACCTAAGGCCAAAATATAGAATTCTTCCAGCTCAGCAAGATTAAACTCACAAATTTGCCAATGAAAAAAAAAACACCCCCTCGTCAACACAAAATATAGAGATTGTTCCCTGCATCATTAGGCTAGTTGACCTACTTACTATTCAGTAGAGACCATAGCATGCCCAAACTAACTGCAGTACTGCACATAGGTTTCATCACGATGGTCTGTTGGAAACCAGAGTCTCTAAGATGAACAAAAAGTGTCAACTAAAGACACTAATATGCTTGGACTCTATCCGAATTTTGTAAAACGAAATGAAAAGACCACTGCAGTTGGAGAATGGAGACAATAGTACACAAGTGTCTGAAAGAGGAAAATAACATCAAGATCAGAAAGGAAAGCAAATTCAACAGATCAAAAGGTTATTTCTAGCTAGCATGAATGCAGGGTCTTATCCTCAACTTACAGTAAAGATGATCCCATGTGAGTATTCACTTAAAAAAAAGATGATCCCATGTCATTAGCAGTGAGTCGACATTGCATATCAGTGAGTCCTTAACTGAAACCAAAAAGGATCTCAAGATTAGAAGAAGAACACAAAGAAATAATTTGTGAAAGGATATCATCTAAGAGTACATAGCACACATGTGACTCATAGTATGCAATTTATCTGCACCCAATATCTCAAATCACTGGCGTGTCTGACTTCATCACCCTTATCACAACAAACCACTGAGTGAAATCCCTTTGCTCTGGAATTGCAAGAAGCAAAGTGGGGTAGTACGATTCTGAATTCTCTTAGTTGACATAACAAGCAACTCCGAATTCACTTAAATTAACAAAATAACAATATTATATATGACTAATATAATAATCGTTAGACTCAACTACTCAAGTCAAGATGGTCATCAGCAAAGAAACAAAGCAACAGGGTATTGCAATTCCTATTTCTGTGTTGTACCACAAATAGAAAAGGTACTGAACTGAATAATTAGGAACATGGCATATTAATACCTGCAGGTCGCAGCTACTGATTTCTATGCCAGCCTGGTGCGAGTTGGGGCAGTGGCCTGACCTTGCCAAGTTCCTGCAGGGCTGCAGCCGCTCCTCACCAACCGGCTGGAGGAAACTGTAATGTCCTGGAAGTGGAGCGGGCCAGGCAGACTCGGCCGGGGCGGGGGCTGCCGCTGCTCGCAGGGCGCCGGAGTGCGCGAGTTGCAGCGGCTGGGCAGCGGCGTGGACGAGCTCCAGTGAGGGCGCAGAGGAAGAGGCTCGCGGAGGAGAGGAGCCACGTGATGGTCCTGCCCTCGCCCGGCCGCCCGCGAGGAGCCGCGCCTCCGCTGCCTCTTCTGTGGCAGGGTTGGCAGACCTGGAGGTGGCAGGGCTACTCGCTCGGGCGCATCAACCTCCACGACCGGGGCAGCCAAGGAGGTGCTCGCGACAGCCGCAGATCGTGAAGTCGTTGCCGCGTCCAGCGGCGTTGAGGCAGCGACATCAAAAGTGCTGAAGACAGAGGACGCAGATCGGGGCGGAAGCAAGGAGGACGACGGGGGCAGAGGAGATGCATTGGCGGCGGCGGCGGTAGGATGGGAGAGGAGGCCATCGGGGTTCGGGGGAAGGGGATGGATGGGTTGCCTGGTCCCACCTGTCGGCGCAGCTTTCTATTTTCTACCGGGCGATCCATCTCGGGGGCGACTTTCGGTCCGCCGGGGGGACGATTGTCTTTCCCGTGTTTTAGTTGTAGAGATTGATGGGAACCATATCCTCCTCCACCTCCTCCTCATCCCCGCTCCCAGTCTGAGGTGCAGCTATGCCCTCATTGCCATCATCATCCTCACTGTCACTGACTCCACGAAACACGTGGTTGGATTTTGACTGATTCTTAGCCAACCGAGCAGAACACTTCGTCGCAGGAGCAGAATGCCCTTTGGCATCATCCAATTCATCGCCATCCTCACTAGCCCTCTCTTTTGGCACCCTCTTGAGCAATTCATAGATTGGAACCATATCATCCACACCCTCCTTGTCCCCACTCTCAGCCATCTACTCCCTCATTGCCACCCTCATCCTCACTGTCACTGACTCCACGAACACAAGGTTGGACTTTGACTGATTCATAACCAACCAAGCAGAACGCCTCATCGTGAGAGCAGAATGCCGTTTGGACCCATCTGATTCATCATTGTCCTCGCTAGGCACCCTCTTAACCAACCCAGCAAAATGCATCACCACGGATGCAGAATGCCCTTTGTCCTCATCCGCTTCTTCACTGTCCTCACTAGACACCCTCTTGAGCAATTCATAGAACCGCCAGTTAAGCTCATTCACAAAGCTCTCATCATTCAAAGAGCACACCTTCACTGTGTCTTCACTGACAGACACCACATATTCGCCAGTGGGATCCCACCACACGGAATCAACATCCTTAGTGTGGCTCTGCAATTTCCAAGAAATCAGACTATCAGGGCAGCTTTTAAGTGATCTCTTCTCAATAACAGGGGACCTATAGTGACTAAAATAGAAATGAATGCTGACTACAGTTAGCAAGATTCTTTTGAGATAAAGGATTTATTCCAATAAGTTTCCAGCCTCTGCATCAAGTAGGGATGAACAGCTAGCAAGGTGTGACTTGCAAACATATTCAAGTTAGACAACTGTACTAGAGTGCACCTCAATCACCTACGAACCTTAAATCTCCTCGTGCAAGTTTGTGTCTCGACATCCAGGATAGAGACTACATTGTCTGAAGCTGTTGCAAGATATACTCCATAACGTGGTTCGAATCTCAGCTGGGTCGAACCACCCTACAGAAGGTATAGCATACATAAAAATCATCTTACTACAATTGCCATAAAGCTCTCTACATGTTCAAGAAAAAAATAGGAAAACACAGGAGATAGTATTGTCGCATTTGAGACAAGTTGCTGATTGTGCCTGGTGATAACTTAATCTCTTTTTCACATCATGCTATTCACTACAGCATACACCATATATTATCAATGCTTGCTACCATCATACAAGTCGATGTGATATAAATGGCTACTGTATTTAACAGGTTGCTACTCAGGTGGACAACTCTTTTTTGTGTTTCCAATAAGAAGAAAATTACATGTCTGACCAAAAACTAAGTGAAGCTAAGAAACCTTGAAATATCCGATAACATTTCCATGCTTGATGCTCCAGAATCGCATCTCATTGTCCCCATCACAAGAACAAATGAGGTCATCCTTGTTTGGGTGGAAAAAGTGACATAACAGATGCTAAGTGCCCAGTGAATGTATGAATGGAATAACCATGCTGCAATTTGCAGCCTGCAAAAATCAATTCCACACAATTAACTATGAGATATAGAAAACTGAAAAGCAGTAAAATGCAAACATACTTTGCTGCAATTACAGCTTTGAAGAAAATAAGGGCAGGCATCCGTCATGTAGCCAAATGTTTAGAATTATCATGCATGATGCACATCACCTATTGACTACATTTCATATTAAGGAACAGATGCTATGGCTTTCACAGAATACAATCATGAACAGGGGTTGCTAACTGCTTTCTTTGTGACTTCACACTGACACCATAATCAAATACACATATTTTCAGTGGCAAACGGCAATGTAAGGCTTCCCTGGATTTCAAAATAAAAATGAGCAATTCAAAATATCATTGAATGTTACTGGCAGAGGTATTAATATACCACATAACTGCATATAACATGATAGAGAATGTGATCATCAAGAGAAAATCATCAGATATGTGAAGCATGAACTGCAGAGGAAAGAACCTAGAGCTAGAAAGAAAATAAATGCAATGACAAGTATTAGTATGTGTTAATTCACAGTTGTGCAATGCAGCATGGTGAAACACATGTCACCTGACATAAGGACATGATACGTGGGAAAAAAGGGCTGGAAAACTTGGATTCATAATAACACTAACGTTATCGGCATCCCAAACCCTCACAGTTTTGTCAAATGAAGAGGTGCCAAGGCGTGGAGTGCTTGGGCTGAAGCACACATCAGCTATGAGCAGAGAATGCTCTTCTAGTATTGATTTTTGTTTCAGAGTGTCAGCATTCCACAGGAAAACCTGCATTGCAAGATACAAAAGGTAATTAGCAATTACATATTACTACAGCACTAATGGTGATTTTGAACAAGTTCCATGGCTATCAAGTATACAAATCAATTAAATAGCTTAGCAAGCACAACAACACATCTTTTTACCTTCTTATCATGACCTCCAATAGCAATTAATTTTCCGTCTGATGAGAAATGACAACACAGAACACTGCTTGTGCTTGCTTGGGCTGAAGAGATCTCACTAAGGATATATCTTGAATACAACATGTAAGAGAAAATAAAAGCATATACTACTAGCCATTTGTGACAGAAAAAAACACCCAAATTCCTCCTTTTGGTTGAAATAATCGGAGTAAGAACCTTTCTTACCACTTGGGACCTCAGCTAAACACTGTTGATACCAATTCCAATTGTTCTTCTTCATGAGGTTCATCATCAAACAGGAATTTATATGTTTGAAGAAAACCTTCATCCTTCATGTGTTTCGCTAGCCTAACCAACTCTACATTTATATTTTCTGCTTCAGGATGTTGCTGTTCCCCAACAACAAACACATGAACTCGGTTGTTAAGCTCAACCCAGCTACACCCTGGATCTTTGCTAACACCTCGAAGTCTCATCAAATGTCTCACCCGCTCAACATCATTCCACTTCCTCTGGGCAGCATAAATATTTGATAACAATATATAAGCAGATGAGTCCTCGGTACCTAGTTCCATCAGTTGTTCACCTGCATATGCTCCAACATCAAAATCTCGTAGACTGCGACATGCCCCTAGGACTATACGCCATAGGCATGTTCCATGGTCAATAGTTATTGACTCTATGAAGTCCTTTGCTTCTTTTAACTGGCCTGCTCGGCTAAGAATATCAACTATGCAAGCATAGTGATCAAGCTTAGGAATTAAATTATAGTCTTTGCTCATTGCTCTAAAATAAAACCAGCCTCTGTCAACTAAGCCCATGTGGCTACAAGCACATAACACATTAATGAATGTTATATCATCTGGTGCCACTCCCTCTAGCTTCATCTCCTCGAACAGGTCAAGTGCATCACTTCCACGCCCATGTTGTGAAAAACCAGAAATAATTGAGTTCCATGAAATAATATCCCTATCAGGCATCCTTCTGAAGACAATCATGCTATCTTCAAGGTTTCCACACTTTGAATACATAGTAGACAAAGCCGTTCCAACAGAGCCCCCCAAACCAAATCCACACTTCAAGATTTGTGCATGCAATTGCTTCCCAGGCTCCAGTGCTGCGAGGCAGGCACATGCTTTAAGTACACTAGTTACAGTTAAATAACTGGGCATAACACCCTCTTTGTCCATCCTGGAATACAACATCAGGGCTTCCTCATGCTCCCCATTCTGCACATGCCCAGTAATCATCGTTGTCCAAATGACGACATCATCGACATCATACAATTGATGAAACCCATCCTTCGCATCACTAATACAACCACATTTGGCATACATGTCCACCAATGCACTCTTCACATAAACCTGCCTCTCAAGCCCAAGCTTCACCATCAAACCATGTGCCTGCTTCCCAACCACCAATGCGCCCGTATCACTGGATGCGTTCAGTATCCCAACAAAGGTGAATTCAGTTGGTGAGAATCCTGCCGAATGCATCTGTAGGAACATCTTAGCGGCACAATCTGCTTCCCCATTCTGAGCATACCCTGTGATCATTGCTGACCATGTGATGGAGTTCCTCTCCTTAGATGAACCAAACACCCTCATTGCTGCATCCATACACTCAGCCTTTGCATACATTGTGACAAGTGAATTCTCCACCGACACAAATCCCACCAAGCCATCTTTCAATACCAGCCCATGCAACTGCACCCCCATAAGCAAACCCAGTGGCACGCTAACTGCGCTAAGAACTGCTGTGGTGACAAACTCATTTTTCTCCAATGGGCACTCCTGAAGCATCATCCGGAAGAGCTCAAAAGCCTCCTCAGAACACTTCCCTGCGGCATACCCTGACACCATGGCAGCCCAGGACACCGCATTTCGATGTGGCATTTCATCAAACACTCTCTGGGCATCAGGGATAGCTCCCAGCTTGCAATACATGTTGAGAAGGGCGGTCGAGACGAAGACATTATTGGAGCCAGAGGAGGACGGCAGCTTGCACGCGAGCGCGTGTGCGACGGCGCCAGCGGACGCGGAGGGCACGCGGGCGGCGGCAGTGAACACAGCAGCGAAGGAGTGCGGCGTGGGGAGGACGGCGTCGGTGGAGGACATCATGGAGCAGAAATGCGAGAGAGCGGCGAGGGGCTGGTGGCGGGAGAGCGGGTTGAGGAGGGAGTTCCACGAGGCGACGTCGCGCGAGGCGGCGGGGATGTCGGCGAAGACGGCAAAGGCTGCGCCGAGTAGGGGCCGCGGGAGGGAGCAGTAGAAGGTGATGAGAGAGTTGGAGACAGGCGTGTGGGAGGCTGCGCCGGACTTGAGCGCCCAGCCGTGGAGAGCGTCGCCGGCGCGACGGGTGCGGGCTGACGAGGCCGCCCAGCGAAGGTGCTCGATGAATTGCGTGTGCGACATGCGCAGGGCGGGTGGCGCCGCACCAGCCATGGCATGAGTTGGTCTGCAATGGGTTATGGTCAGTTGGCGGAGATAGGATTCAAAAGTTGGGAGACTTGGACTGGGATCTCCGGCGGCGGGCAGGCGTCCGTCTCGCTCTCGCGCGCGCGTTCGTGCTCGCAGTCGCGACGGAAATAAGCGAGTCGACAGATGCACGAAGGGAATCGTTTCTCTTCTACTCCAATAGAGGGAAAGGATGGTAACCCAATGGCCTCGCAGCATGTTGATTTTTTTTTTTAATGATTTGAGCCCATGTTTGATTTTGATTATCAGTATACCCCGTGAAACTTTTTTAGGACCAAGCGAGAGGAAGGCTGAGTTCTAAAAGGGCCATAGAAATAATTCTCTCATCATATATTAGATCCGCACATGGACCGGGTCGATTTGGAACTTAGGATGGGCAATCAGTTCAAACCGATATTTCGGTTCGGTTTGTCAACACTTCGGTTTTCTAGAATCTCAAGCCGAACTATTATCTTCGAAACGAGAAGCCGACGATTTTGTCTCGGTTTTCCACAACGGTTTTTGGTTTAAATTGTACTAAAATATTACCTCGTTGGTTGTCGTACTAAGGTTAATCGTGTGTTGGTATGAATTAGAGTGAAATTGACTTTAAGTTCCACTTAATCCACCCAACACATGTGGATTGAGGTGAATAATATGATAACACGTCCAAACGAAATCAAAAGTAAAGATAATTTTACCGTGGGAGCCAAGCACTACTAGCACGCGTGAACAAGAACAATTCTCATATAGACAGGGGAAAATGATAAGGACGCGGGACGCGGCCTACACCTCTAATCCTAAACAAGATTACACAAACGGTGTCGCCTAACGGTGCCGGTGCTACTCTACGGCGCCAACACGAAGGATCCGGCCAGGAGCAGCGCCACCGCGGCCAGCCAGCGCGTTAGGGACAACGGCGAGCGCGGCGCCGCAGCAGACACCCCCATCTTGTGGTGCGGAGTCTGCTCCCTGAAACAGCAGATCAGAGTGGGAGCAGCACATAGGAGCATTAGCAAAGCAATGCAGGATGCGAGAGATCGTGTTGAGCTGAAGAAACCGTGCGTACTTCTGGTACTTGTGGAGCTGGCCGCAGTAGAGGGCGTTGCCGGGGATGGCCATCTCGGTCTTGTTGCCGGTGTCCTCAGGGTTGACGACCCTGACGTAGACCTCCTGCCCCAGGTACCACGAGTCCAGGTTCTGGGACCGCACGTTCCAGACGCCGACGTTGTCCAGCGACACCAGCACCGCCGCCCACGCGCCGGGGTACACCTGGATCGTGCTCCGCGCCACGCCGTCTCCCTTGTTGTACGTGCCCCTGCTGTCCTCCGTCCACTCGCCGTAGTCCATCCCGACGACGAAGAAGGCGTACCCGTCCATGTGGTAGCTCTGCATCCTGGTGTCGTTGTTCTGGAAGATGAGCTCCATGAGCCCACGGTAGGTGCCGTTGATGACGGAGCGCGCCATCCTCGGCGCGGCGGCGCCGCCCTTGAGTGGTGGCCGGTCCGGGAAGTCGAGCGTGTACACGCCTTTCACCCCGTACGCGTCCGCCAGCCGGAGCGGCGTCTCCGGCGGCGCGAACGAGAGCCCGTTCAGCGTGGCGCGGCGCCTGCCGTCGATGGACACGGGCGCCGTGCTCCGCAGCAGGTACGCCTGCGTGACGTTGATGGAGGAGTAGCGGAACGAGCCCTGCGGGTTGGGCCGCGCCGCGCCGGCGCTCAGGTTCCACCGCACGGACCTCGCCTGGTTCATGGAGAAGCTCCGGTCGTTCTGGTCCTGCGGCGGGTCGGGGAGGGCGCCGGAGGCGGGGCGGCCCTGCTTGGAGTTGGAGTAGCGGAGCACGGCGACGCCCGTGACGCGGCGCCACAGGGAGTCGGGCTCGTTCACCTGCCGGGCGCTGGCCACGACGTAGTAGTCGGAGCTGGCGTTCTGGTCCATGGTGACGAGGAAGGAGTAGGACTGGCCGACGTGGACGTCCAGGTTCGTGTAGTTCTGCTGCGTGGTGTAGGAGCCCTCCGTCTCCACCAGCACCATGTTGTGCCCCTGGATCCGGAAGTTGAGGCTCGTCGACGTGCCCACGTTGTGCACCCGGATGCGGTACGTCCTCCCTGCACCAGTCATCACATCAGTTCGTTGGGATTTCGCGGTAATTATTGTTAGTGTGGGTTAATTTGTACTTTGTAGCGCCAATGATGCTGATGTTTCAAATGTGAATGATCGAATGTAAACAAAAAAATGGTGTCAATCACTGAATGAAGTCTACTCACACGTTCAGGAACGTGGAAGAAATTCCCAAATGTTATGTAGTGTACACTTGGGCTCCGTATTGATATTCTTCAGTCTGTTGTGTGGAATTAAGCTTTGCATTGTCCTTCATCAATCGCAAGCTCTGTTGCACTCAAAATGAATAAACTTTTGTGCAGTAAATTGACCCACGGGATAGTGGGAGGTGAATTTTCAGTATGTTTTGGTGGCAGCGCTGACAACACTCTGCAATCTCTAACAACCTCTCTCTGCCAACCAAATGTTGATGGTTGGGACTGTAGACTTTGCAGTGCTGTGCAGTACTGATACAATTGGAACGTAAATACAGTGATCTTCAGCTGGAAGAACTATCAAGATAGCGACTAACACAATCAGAGCGCTAGTAGAAGACACGTGTACATTGAGAAAAAAAAAAAGTTCTGAAGTTACCAGATCTTATCTCAACACACTCTACATAGTAAAGATGAATTGCCAGCCCCTGTTATACCGAGAAAGTTGGTAGTACTACTGTTAAACAGCGTGCCAAGATTCTTATCCGAAGAGAAAAGCGATGCTAGCTACTCTACACCTGCTCCTCCACTCCACTTGCAAGCCCGTTAGCCTTTACGGATTACTAATGCAGAACTAACTAGTAGGAGAGTACAATGGTAACACGAGGGGCCAGATCGATGAATTACCCGGATGCACATTGAAGGTCTCGTACTCGATGCCGGCCTGCACAAGGCTGTCGTTGTAGCGGTACGGGCCCTTGCCGTTTATCAGCACGCCGTCCGGCATCCCGAGGTCCTTCCCCTTGTCCAGCATCTTCCTCAGATCCTACAAAAACCGCTCACCTCCAAAACGTCTCAGGCACAGCCATACATACAAGACGGTGGCATGCATTGGGGTGCACATGACTACTGCTACTGCTAGTTGAGTGTCACTGTAAAACAAGAAGTAAGAAGAATTACCGTGTGGTTCTTGTTGTACCAGTCGCCTATGAAGATGGTGATGTCGCCGTCAGGGCGGCCAAAGGGCACGGCGATGACGTCGCGGTTGTTGACGACGATGCCGCCGAAGCCGCCGGCGGCGCGCTGCAGGCCCGTGGAGGGGAAGTAGAAGAAGCTGCCGATCTGGTCCTTGACCTGGAACTCGTACGTCCAGTTCCAGCCCGACGGGATGGGGCAGTTGGTGCCCAGCACCCCGTCCTGCCAGCAGTTCTTCCGGTGCTGGATCCCGTTCCTGC
>DXKC01004629.1:0-12508 GCA_031170775.1 Cymbopogon citratus
GTTCAGTTACACAAGATGATCAGCCGCTGGATATTCAAGGTCCAATCACAAGAGCTCGCGCCCAACAATTAAATTTAGAGGTGAGCTCGTTCCTATATAATTCTTTTTATGATTTTGAGAATAGATGGCTACCTAATGATTATATTTTACTTAGGAACCAAAGAGAGGACTAGGAGACACTTAGACGATGGCATGGTGGCGTAGAGGATCAGCAAGGCTGTCCGAATAAAGATGGAGGCCCAAATCAAGTCGAGTTCGAGTCTGGTTCGGAGTTCAGGAGCAGTCAGCGCTAAATTGGCCCCCCAGGTTGCATATGGACTCAGAATTGGTTGTTCTTGGACTCTATGGAAACATAACGAGAAGATGCTTGTTGGAGACCCAAATTCATTAGGAGTCGACGGCAATCGTGGTCGCAAGGTGGTGTTCAGAATCTGTTCCGAAGCTGCGATGTCGTATTTCGGTCTTTGGGCCATGTATCAAGTTGGAACCCATTAGGTGTGCGTCCAGGGGGCCTTACACAAATCTAGACATTATAAAGTCTTAGGCTTTGCTTGAGTTAGGGTTGGGTTTTGCTTAGATTATTCTGTCTCGAACAGTTTCACTGTCGTCGTGGGTTTGTGAGACCCCAACTCGTGAGATTAATCGTTCATCTGCAATTTGGTTGCAATCTTTCTTGTTCTTGCTTGTGTTCTTCGATTAGCAGGAAAGGACTTAGCCTTCTTAGCGAGGTCGACCGTGCAATGTCGGTCGATAACCAGAGGAAACGTGGTGCTGCGATTGCGGGGTTCAGAACGGAGTTGTTCAGAAGACGGATCGATTTGTATCGTGACTCCACCAAATCGAGAGTTATCAGAACCTTTCGGAAGATCGGAAATTCTAGTTCACATCAAGTGGTATCAAAGCTTCGGGTACACCATCAGGTTCACCCTTACCCTAGTTTAGTTTGTTTTTGCCTTCGTCCTATAATCCACAAAAAAGCCAAAAACAGTTTTAGTCTATGTTTTCCCTTATCCCAAAACCACGTTTAGGCTTTGCATAGTTCTTGTCAGATTCCGTAGTATTGAGTTTGTGTCCTGGTCAAGGTCTTGTTACTGGTTAGGTTGTGTTAGAGTCTAGTCGTGTGTTTTCCCCATCGTTTCCATCCAACCCTAGCCGCCATGACCACTTGTGACCAATTTCGCCCGCATTGTTCCAGTTTTGTCCTCTAATTCAGAGTCGATTCTTAAAACTGGTCTAGTTTTCATATATGAACTCCGTTTTCGACGATCCACGGGTCGAAATCGAAGAGAAAATTTTTTTGGATTAGTCTGTCCCCCCTTCGGTAGGTTTGGAGAAACTTAAATTGGTCAAAAACTGGTCACAAGATCCTCTTTTTGTGGTCACAAACTTTTTCTCAATTTTTAGCACATCTTCTAAAATTTCCATAGGCCACATTTTTCACCTGTTCAGGCTCAAAATGTTTGTGTTTCCTTCTTTTGTGTTCCCAAGTGAAAGAAAATATCAAAAAAATAAAAGAAAAAAGTCAAAAGTTCGCAAAAAACAACGATGCCCAAAAAAATTGAAAAATTGAGAGGGGCAAAAGAGGAACATTTTTATCTGTGCATATAGAGCGCGCCTGTTGAGCTGTGATTGCGTGTGCTACACTGTGCTTCATTCATACTTGTTTCTCCATCATACTTGTGCTTCCATTGTTTTTGTTCACACACATTTGGTACTTGGAACACGTTAGGCCAGCAACGAGAACAAGTATTTGAGACTATATTTCAATATTACTTTCTTTCTTTGAATTGTGTACCACTCACATATTTTTGGCCAGCCTTCCTAAGCTCCACATATACTTCTGGACAACAAAGGTTTTGACCCCTGTAATCTTAGCGCTACGTCTTCCAGGTATCCGTACTTGCTGGTAAGAACCTGGTAAGAATTTGTTAAGTTGTTTTCCTTTTGCTATTGCCACTGAGAGATAAGCAATCCACATGCATAGTCAGATTATTAGGGATAACCTTCATTGTTTGTTGCTTGTGATTGTTATCTACAATGTCAGGAAGCGAGGGATCACCCAAGGACTTTGCGGAGTGTGTCAGCCAGGATCAACTACAAACGGTTTTAAAGGATGCTCAAAAGGATATGGACGAGTCAATCACCAGGGTTGTAACTAAAGCGCTCATTGATCTCAAGCTTGGCAATACCATTGAGAGATTGGAGAGATAGTTGTCTATGTTAACTGACAGGGTTACTGCTGTTGAAGGCCAAATGCCACCCAAGGCCGAAATCAATGATGGCAGCAACATCGATGGAGACGAGGTCTATGATGCCGATGGTAATGTTGATCAAGCAGCGACAATGCGAAACAGGTTACATCAACGCCTTCACCATAACACCATAGGTATGTGTGGTTGTCAACATTTTATCGCCGATAGCCACCACCGGGGAACCCAAGATGGTGTTTTATGTTCGGAGGGGCTTGACAGATTGTGGAACTCGATGGTTACGACAACAAGCTTGATGAGACAGACAATTTTATACTGGTTGTATTGATGAGTATCGGGTGTGTCAATTGTCATGTGTTGCGTGTGTTTTTTACAAGGGGTGCCCGCAGCCTCCTTTTATAGGACGAAGAAGGGCTGTGGGTTCTTTTAAGTCCTAGTCGAATTCTAAAAGAGAGTCCTAAACTAAGGGTTTCGTACTCTACTTATTACAATCCTTCTAGAACTCACACGGTCTAACTCTTGCCTTACTAGGCGTTGCTGAGCTGTGGGACCGTCGGGGCCCACGACCCTGCAAGCCAACTCTGTGGGGTACCCGTGGTATCCTCCGTTGACAAGCCCCCGAGCATTTTAAGTCTTTGAATCTCGAATGCCTGGCCCTTCTGATGCGAAGTCTTGAGATGCTCTTTCTTCTCTTGCCTTGCTTTTGAAGTCTTGCGGTGTTGATGAGTGCAAATTTCGAGAAAATTTGTACTCACTGAGTGTAGCCCTGGGCCTCTTGCTTCATGGTATAGGGAGCTTGGAGGGTCTTGTGTCTTAGTTCTGTCCTGCCTTCTTGTCCGAGCACGAGTTTCAAAAAAATCGCCCTCAGTGAGTGTAGCCCCCGAGCCTTGTGTTGTTTGAGTCAAAGAACTCAAGGGTCAAATCTGTGGAGTTGTTTCTAAAAAAGTGGGAGGTACTCTATAGCCCCCGAGCCCTTCCCGGGTTCTTTCTGATAGTGAAGAACTCGGGAAAGGTTTCTTGAGTCATTTCTGGTTGGTGGTTGAATGTTCTTTACTGCTCGTACTTGGCATATTCTTGAGTATATTCTTTTCCCTGACTTGCTTTAACTTCTGTCATCGTGGGAGTGTAGGGGCACTCAATTTGGCCGGCGCATGCACGTCCTTTCTTTCTCTTGTCTTTTGTGTACTGTTTCTGCGTACTTGAGTAGTCATTCTTTAGCTTTTACTGTGCTTGTCCTTCATAGATTCCTTCTTTCTCCATGGACTTGTTCTATGGTGCGCCTGTTTTTCGCCTATAAATAGAGCCATTTGCTCCTCACTTTGAAACACACACTGGCTTATCTTTCTCTTTTCCTTACTTGCTTAGTTACTCTTTCTTGCGAGCGATCTGTGAGCCCCCGAGATTCTTCCTTCATCGATATATCCTGACTTTGAAGATGTGCGAGCTCTGCGAGCCCCTGAGCCTCTTCTCACTTCTCCTAAATACTGTGAAGTATCCGTTGTTGTTTCACCCAACTGTCCGTGTAGAGATCTTAATTTATGGCGAGCTGGATGGCGAGCCCCCAGGTGTAGTCTTGTATCCCTTGTAATCTTCTTTTGCAAATGGTGTAGGTCTTGAGATAGGGGTTAGTAGCAAGCTAACCTCCTGGTAGAATCTTCTTGGAAAGGGAATTGAGGCAAATGGAGTAGGGCTTAAGACGCGAGTTGTTAGACTTCCTTAGTCTGGACCTCAAGACCCTTGTCTTCATTGTCCTCTTTTTTCTTGCTAAGTTGATTAGCATGTGGATGCCTGACTACATTGACAAGTCATTGTGTGCTAACAACTGGCTTGTCCACTGTTAAGCCACTTTCGTTCTTCGGCGCCAATCCGTACGTGTTTGGGGAGTTGTCTGAGTTCCTGCAGTCTGGTGGTCAGGTGTCTCGCTGCTTGACCCGTTGGCCTTGGTCTCGGTGTCATCTCCACTGCCCATTATGGCAATCTTGGATGCATGTTCCGCCTCGTGAATGTGTTGTCTGAGTTGCTTGTTGCTTGGTTGCGTAGGACCTTGGTGCAGGTTTTAGTAACCTTGTGCCTCGCCCGGTTCCTTATAGCCATTTTTGAATGATTTTTTTGCTTTCTTATTCATTAGATATTGTATCATGCTGTAACTTGTTGTAATCCTTGATATATTAAATAAAAGCTGAGACGGCTCTCTTTGCTGCTTCCCTGTATGCTTCAAATCTGTGACTGTTGGAGCTTACGAGTTCTTTCACGATGTATATGTTGAAGGTTTTTATTTGTTCTGAGACATCGCGAGTTGTTTGTATCATATCTACGTTGGGATGGTATCTCCGAGTTCTTCCATTCTCGATGTCGTGGTCGAGTTCTTTGTATTCCAGAACCTCCCAAAAAATCTTCCTATTCTTCCGAGGATTTAGCCGTTGCGAATGTTACCGTTTTGGAAATTTTCTTTCCGTTGCGTTAATTTCTCTGCTTTTTCCTCTTGATTTCCATTTGTTGGAGCCACATGTCCATTCACTTCTATAAATAGCTTTGCGGATTCACCCATTCGGTACTTCCCTTACTGCTGTACGAGAAAAATTCCTCATTGCACACTGTTCCTCAATCCTTTTCCACCGCTTCAAACCCTAGAATCCTCATTAGCATCGCCGCCGTCCTTGAGTTGAGATGGCTGGTGGCCGTGGCAAGGGCAAATCGAAGGCTGTCGAGGTAGATGAAGAACATTCCTTAGCTCGTATTGATAATGCGGAATTTCTGAAGATGCGTCTACTACAGAGATCGTGACCGGCGCCAACGACGACGGAGGCGGATCTAGAGCTTCTGGTTGAGCGCGGTCAGATCCAGGAGCGGGCGAGGTCAGGTTATATCTTGCCTGGCGAGCATGTCATCCCCTCTCCTTCCCCTGATCAGACGATTCTGTTCTGTGCCTTTGTTGCTGCCGGTCTCTACTTTCCATCCTCTGAATTTGTTGCTGCCGGTCTCTGCTTTCCACCCTCTGAATTTCTTCTTGAGTTTCTTCAGTTCTTTGGCATTCAACTTTTCCATCTCTCCTCCAATGGAGTTCTTTATCTTTCTTGCTTTGCCTATCTTTCCGAGACCTTCCTTGGCGTTCCCCCTAATCTTCTTTTTTCGCCACTTTTTCTGCCTTAAAGTGGATACAAGGAGTGTTCCTTTTGGCTGTTGTTCTATTCAACGTCGTCAGGGTGTCACTGGCCGTGATCTTCCTCTCTTCAAAAAACTTGATTGGGCGGACAAGTGGTTCTATGTTCCCAAGACCAACCATTACTTCTCCTCTGACCTTACTTTGATGCCTTAAGAGAATGACTTTTTTAGCAAAAAAACTTTCTCCCACCGAGATCTCTACCCTCCAACCCCTTTTTGATCGACTTCGCTATGTGCACTGGTCCTAGTCTTGCCGCTGGGTTTTTCAGCTTATGATTCAGCCCCTTATGCGGCGTGACCATTTTGATTTTGAATATACTGGTGCTAAAGATCCCTCTTGTATTAAGACTGGGGTGGAGGTAGATGATGATCAACTCGTTCTTTGGTTGTCATGAGTTCTTGGGGATGTTGACTGTGTTCCCCACATTGTTGAGGAGTATAGTTCTTA
The DNA here is from genome assembly GCA_031170775.1 of Cymbopogon citratus. NCBI lineage: Eukaryota > Viridiplantae > Streptophyta > Magnoliopsida > Poales > Poaceae > Cymbopogon > Cymbopogon citratus. The sequence goes on from DXKC01004629.1 coordinate 5,821, forward strand.
GAATTCCCCGCCTGAGGTTAGATATTTTTCTTTGATCCTTCCGGGTTCTTTTCTCTATTTCACTTTTATCTGACCTGTTCTGGTTCTTTTTTAGGGCTTTGGTCGCACTTTTGCCATAGAACTTGCTCCTGATGCTGAACCCAAAACTGCTACTGAAGATCCTTCATCTAAGTGGTCTATTGACCATTTTTCAAGTTTGTTTTGATTCACCTTTTGAAGTTGTGGCTTATCGACCTCATCCAAAAATTGTTGAGATGATTCTTGAACCTAGGAGGAGGTCGTCATGTTCTGCTGTGCCGAAGCAGTTGATCTCGGATTCCTCTTCTGTCCATGTCTCAGGTAGTATTCTTATAGGTGAGATTTTTAGGTCGAGTTCTTTCCTTATGTTCTTCTGTTGCTTGACTTTGACCTTTGTTTTTGCAGAAGGTAGCCTTTTTGGTCTTGATGAGCCTGAAGATGAAACGGAATCAGCTCCTCTTGTACGGAAATCGTAAGTTCCTATCTTTTCTTCTTTTGTTTCCTGTCTTGTCTTTTCATCTGTAATGTTTAATTTTTCGGTTCTTTTTAGCCATGCGGAGGGTTCTGGTACTACTCCTGCAGTGTCTTCTTCTCTTGTTATTGCCATGCCTTCTCCTGCTCCGAGGTTGGCGCCTTTTTCTTTCTTTGTTCCTTCTGTTAAGAGGGAATTGGGTTCTTTAAAGCGTCCACGATGAGTATTTCTTCTTTTGCTGGTTGTCAACGTTGTTCTTCATCCTCTTGTATTGATTGGGGAGTTCTTTTGTTCTCTTTCTCAGGTCTGTTTCTGCTAGTTCTTCCAGTGGGCCTGGTTCTTCAAGTGATCAGGGACTTCCTCGTCCTCCTCCGCAAGCTACCCGAGTTGCGGGTTCTTCTGCTGGTGAGTTCCTATCCTTTGGATATTTTGCTTTGTGTTTTTGCATCTATTTTTCCCTTTACACTATTTTTCTTTTTGTAGTATCTTCTTTGCTAGTTGGGCTAGTTGTTGCTGATATTTCTATGACTGAGGTCCCTACTGTTGGGACTTTTCCTTCACCGATTTGTCCTGTGCTTGCTACTTCCACTGTGGTCCCTACTACTGGGATCTCTTCGGCATCTGCTGCTGCTGCTACTATTGTTGCAGATATCCTGAGGCCTTCTTCGCCTATCCGATTTCTTGATGACCCGGTTCCGGATGAGTTTAGCCACTCTCATCGGCTAAGGTCTCTGAAGGACTGCTTTGATAGGTCGTTCACGCGTGTGAGCGATATGATGAATGTAAGTCATTCTATCCTTTTGAACTTATTTTCTTCTTTGTTATAGCTTCTTTCTTTCTATTGACCGTTCTTTTCCTTTTAGGCTTTGGTTCAAGATCAAGACCTTCTTTTTGGTCCTGCTGAGGCTATTGCTACTGAGGCGAGTTCTTTTTTAGCTGAATGGGCTCGAAAAGAACTTGCTCAGGTGCAACAGGACTTGTTGCGTGAGCAGGGCCTGCATCAAGCTGCTGAGAGTTCTTGTGCTTAGCTTTTTGAGGATGCACATCGTCGTGAGGAGGCTTTGAAGGCTTCAAATGATGAGCTGGTTCATCTGAGAAATCAAGTTGCTGGTGAGTTCTCTTTTGCCGACTTCTTTTCCTTTGTTAGTTCTTTTTTTCATTGCTTTGCTTTTGGTCTTACTCTTGCTATTTCTTCTTTCTGTAGGCTTTGATCATGAGCGCCAGAAATGGCATGCTGATTCTGAGGAGATGAAATCTACTCTTAAGCGGTCCGAGAATCGTGTTGAGTCGGTAAGGCTCTTGCATTCCCGTTGTGAGGATGCTGACCGGAAGCTTGCGTTGGCTCATACTTTGAGGCAGAATTCTGACTGGGATGTTTTTCAGGTCATTAAGCTCTCCCAGGACCTTCAGGGCCAGCTTCATGAGGTCAACACCAGGTTTCAGAGCGTGTGGGGAGCTTTGACCCACATCCTATCTTTCATTGGTCAGCCTGGCGATGATGAACTTGACTGGGGTTCTTATGCTCCCTTAATTCCATCGCGCTTCTCATCTTTTCTGCGGGGTATCCTTTGTCGGAGTATAAGCAACGTCTTGGGTCATGTTTGACTTCTCGCTCCTGATGCAAGATTGGAGACAATAGTGGACCCCAACCTTTCTGCTGATCATTTGGCGATGGTTTCTGCTTCGGAGGTAGAGATTGCTCCGATCGTGGATGAAATAGTTGCTAGGATAGACGTTGGAGATGATGCTTCAGATCCTGCGGCTTGAGAGCCTTATAATAATAATACTTTACTTCTTGTGCAAGCTTCGTCTCGCTTTATTTTGAGATACTACACTCTTACTCCTTTGTTCACTTGTGATGACATTATTGAGTTGTTGGTGTTCCCAAACCACGACCGATGATCGTGAGTTCTTTGTTTTCTGACTTGTTTTCCTTTTTGAGAAACCCGACTAGTGGTCTTTAGGTTTTCGTCGGTATTCCGGGCCTAACCAGTGGTCATTTTGGCCTTTGTGTCGGACTGGTGCTGGGAAAACTCGTCCAGCCTTTCCCGTGTTCCTAAATAGATCGTAACGATCCTAATTTAGATCAGGAGATTAACCCTCCAAGACCGACGTACAGAACCATCCTGATCTTTTACCGGAGGTTATTCTGCTGATAGGGCCTTTGACTTGCGTCCCTATCCGGAACCAATCACTCTGGGGGCGCCAGCCAGGCGATAGAGAAGTCGCTGAATTAGACCGATCCTCTTGATTCGAGATCTAAAACCGACAGGGAACCTGTTTCATGTCCTCAATCTGGCCTATGGCCCGAGATCATTTGGATGCATGCGCCGCATTCTTTTGCCCTCAACCCGGCCTTTGTGCCCTGGGTTCTTTTGGGACGGCAAGGGTTGTTTCATTATATCATGTCCTCAACCCGATCGATGGCCATGAGTCTTTTGGAACATGCATCGCGTTCTATGCCCTCAACCCGACCAAAGGCCATGAGTGTTTTGGGGCGACGAGAGTTCTTTTGTTATGTCCTCAACTCGGCTGTTGGCCCTGAGTCTTTTGGAACATACGTCACATTTTATGCCCTTAACCTGACCTATGGCCATGAGTGTTTTGGGACGACGATTTTGGTCATCGAGAGTTCATTTTTCTCAAAAATGGATCATCTTTATTGCTCATATGCATTCTTACAAGCACCTTCTATCGCTAGAATCTCTTGAGTTGGCTGATGTGCCAGGTGTTCTTCAATAGGATATCATCTTCAGTTGTGAGTTCATAAGTTCCAAGTCTAGTTGCTCTTTTGACTTTGAATGGCCCTTCCCAGGGACTGAGGAGTTTATGTCTGCTATCTTTTTTCTGGATTAGCTTTAGAACCGAGTCTCCTGCTTTGAGGGCTCGAGGTTGTGTACTGCTGTCATAGTGCCTTCTTAGGCTTTGTAGATATCTTGTATTTTGCAATACTGTAGAATCTTAGACTTCTTCAAGTGAATTGAGTTGTAATCTTCTTGTTTCTTCAGCTTCTCCCTCATTCTATTGTTTGATTTTTGGCGATCCCCATATCAGATCTGCTGGTAGCATGGCCTCTGACCCATACACTAGAAAGAAAGATGAGTACCTTGTTGCTCTGCTGACCTGGGTTCTTAGTCCCCATACGACCTTTGGGAGTTCATCAATCCACTTTCCACCATAGTCTTTGGGGTCCTCATATAATCTTGGTTTTAGTCCTTGTAATATCAACCCATTTGCTCTTTCAACTTGCCCGTTGGCTTGAGGATGAGCGACTGATGCGAAATCAATTTCTATGCTGCAATCTCTTGCCCACAATGTGAATTCTTTTGCAATAAAAGGTGATCCAAAATCTGTGATGATCCTGTTTAGCATGCCGAATCTGCGCATTAGGCTCTGTATGAACTCGACTGCCTTTTCTGAGCTGTATTTGACCAATGGTAGGTATTCAATCCAATTGGTGAACTTGTCTATGGCGATGAAGATGTACTCAAATCCGCCTTTTGCTTTCTTTAGAGGTCCAACTTGATCTAGTCCCCAGCATGAGAACGGCCATGATGGAGGGATGCAAATCAAATTGTGTGCTGGGACGTGTTGCTGTCTTCCAAACATTTGGCACTTTTTGCACTTTTGAACAAAGTCTTCTGCATCTTTCATTGCTGTTGGCCAATAGAAACCCATCTGAAATACTTTGCCCACTAATGTTCTTGAAGCTGCATGATTTCCGCAACAACCTGCGTGGATTTCATCTATGATTTCTATGCCTTTCTATCTTTGCACGCATTTGAGTAGTACTCCCGATGATGCTGCCCTTCTATATAGGTTGTCTCCAACTAAGACATAGTTCTAGCTTTTTCGAATTAGTTTGATCCTTTCTGCCTTATCTTTGGGTACTGTCTTGTCTTTTATGTAGTCTATGAAAGGTTGTATCCAGTCTTTGTAAACCACAATAACTTGTCTTGAACTTTTTTGCTAATCTACTTGCATCGGGTCATCTTGCCCATCTGTAATCTTTGTTTTGACTTCTTGCTTAATTGATGGCTTTTTGAGTTCTTCTATGAATACTCCTGGTGGAACTTTTGCTCTATCCGATCCGAGTTTTGCTAAAATATCAGCTGCCATGTTTGAATCTCTTAGGATGTGATGTATTTCTAGCCCTTGAAAATTCTTTTCTAGCCTTCTTACTTCTGCGCAGTATGGTCCCATGTTGTCTTTTGTGCAGTCCCATTCTTTATTGACTTGGTTGATAACTACTGCTGAGTTTCCATAGACCAGTAATCTTTTGATGGCCAATGAGTGAGCTACCTTTAATCCATGTATTAGGGCCTCATATTCTGCTTTGTTGTTCGTAGCTTGCCATAGGATTTGTAGAACATATTTGAATTGCTTTCCCTCTGGTGATATGAATAGGACTCCTGCTCCTGCTCCTGCTCCCCCTAACTTGAGCGATCCATCAAAGTACATTTTCCAATGATCGGTGATGGGAGAGGGTTCTTTTTGGGTAGCCTCTATCCATTCGGCTAAGAAGTCGCTTAATGCTTGGGACTTGATTGCTGTTTTTGACTGGAATTGTATTCCAAATGCTCTGAGTTCTACTGCCCACTTTGATATTCTTCCTGTTGCGTCTCTGTTCTTTATGACATCTGCCAGTGGAAAATCAGTGACCACTGTGATTTGATGTTCTTGGAAATAATGCCTCAACTTTCGTGATGTTATGAGGATGGCATATAGTAGCTTCTATATTTGGGGATATCTGACTTTTGACTCTGTCATTACTTTGCTGATGTAATAAACTGGTCTCTGTAATTTGTAGGCATGTCCGGGTTCCTCTCTCTCCACAACTATAACCGTGCTTACAACGTTCTTTGTAGCTGATATGTATAGTAGCATGTCTTCTCTCTTTCTTGGTGGTACTAACACTGGTGACTCCACCAAATATTGTTTCAGCTTTTGAAATGCTTCATCGGCTTCTACAGTCCACTCAAATCTTCCTGTCTTTTTTAATAGCTTGAAGAATGGTATGCCCTTTTCTCCTAGCCTTGAAATGAACCTGTTGAGTGCGGCCATGCATCCTGTCAACTTCTGGATATCTTTCACCATCTTTGGTAATTGCATGTTGACTATTGCTTGAATTTGCTTAGTGCTAGCTTCAATCCCACGGTTGCTGACCAAGAACTCGAGTAACTGCCCTGCAGGAACTCCGAAAACACATTTGTTTGGGTTTAGCTTCCATCTCCACCTCTTGAGATTTGTAAAAGTTTCTTTTAGGTCTTCTATTAATCTGTCGGCTTTATTTGTTTTGACGACTATGTCATCCACATATGCTTTGGTGTTTCTTCCAATCTGATCTCCGAGAGTTGTTTGAATTGCTCTTTGATAAGTGGCTCCGGCGTTCTTTAGTCTGAAAAAGGCATTGATATATAGCAATAGGCTCCGAACGGTGTGACAAAGGAAGTCTTGCTTTGATCTTCTTCTCTGAGCGATATTTGATGATAACCCAAGTAATAGTCTAAAGAGGATAATAGGGCTGCTCCTGCTGTTGAGTCAATCACTTGATCTATTCTTGGTGGGATGTACGGGTCTTTGGTGCAATGTCTGTTGTGATCAGAATAGTCAATGCACATGCGATACTCTGTCAAGTTCTTTTTCTCCATGAGTACTGGATTTTCTAGCCAATTTGGATTGATTATCTCTCTGATGAATCCTGCTGCCAATAACTTTGCTAGTCCTTTTTTGATTGCTGCTCTTCTGTCTGCTGTGAATCTTCATAACTTCTGCTTGATGGGTCTTGACCCTTTGTTTACATCAATAATATGCTCAGCCGAATCTCTTGGAACCCCTGGCATATCTGCTAGCTTCCAGGCAAATATGTCTTTGTTGTCCCTAAGAAACTCGGTGAGCGCGAGTTCCTATTTGGGATCAAGTTCTACACTTATTGTTGTGGTCTTCTCGGGATCTCATGTTCCTAGGTCCATCTTCTTGGTTTTGACATCGTTTGGTGCTGAAAAGCTCTTGTTCGACTTCTTTGTAGGAATTTCTATCTCTCGTGGGTCCATTACTGATGCCAGAGTTGCAATTTCTCTTCTTCCTAGAATTCTTTCTGCTATTTGAACTGCTTGAACGTCACATTCGAAGGCCTTCTGCAAGTCTCCTCACAGGGACAGAACGCCTTTTGTTGTTGGCATTTTGAGTAGTAGGTAT
>DXKC01004631.1:0-10279 GCA_031170775.1 Cymbopogon citratus
TTCATCCATTTTCACCCCTATTCTATGGTCATTCATGGCTTGCTACGTGTGATGTCCATCGCATAAGAGTTAGAGATGGAGAGTTCTTTCAAAAAAAACAAGATTAGACAAAATTTGGTTTTGGTTTTGGTATATGTAGCTTGCAATGTCAATGGTTGAGAGTGTACAAAGACACAATGTTACAATGCTTGGACCATATATGCACCATGAGCCAAAGTTCTCGTTTCAAATTAAACAGATTAGAAGATGTTGGACTAACATGCACCCATCTAGATAGTTGTTGTATTAAATCGGGTAAATTACAAGATGTTGGACTAACATGCACCCACTTAGATAGTTGTTGTATGGTGGATGCAATTTACTCTTTTATAATTTAATTTAAAGCTAAAATGTTTGTTATTCTGAATTATTTTAACACTTTCATTGGTTAATATTATATAAATAATGATTGATTAATGAGCGTTAGAGTTTTACCGCCTGTGACCAAGAGGTCCAGGGTTCAAGCCCCAGTTTCTGCACATTTGTGTAAAAATAATTTCCCTTCCCCAGACCCTGCAGTGCGGGAGCCTACGGCATTGGGTACGTCCATTGGTTAATTTACTAATTAAATTATGTTACACAATATATAATTTTATGATAAATATTATATAAATAATGATTGATTAATGAGCTATCCTTGTCTATATTATATTTATATATACCCACATGCTTTAATCTTTACTTGTGTAATAAATGTAATTACATTGATAAAGCAAAAGGACTACTTTTTGTCTACCATTATTAGTTCTTTATTCGACATATCACTTCACTAAAACTTAGTTCACGTCGATATTGGCGAGTATTAGAAGTGTGTCTTGATTTTATTTCATTTCGGCTGTCAATGAACTTAGTAGTAAAATTCTATTCATGTATGTTGAATTTAACAATATGCACTTTAAGTTAAATAAATTGAGTAAATATCCGAATAGAGAACCACATCCGTGACATCGATTTTGTATTTTTGTTTTTAACTATTCTTATCTGTATTCGAATTCAAAAAATGTAATAATGTCTTAAAAGGTCATCCAGACTTTTATATACATGGATGCATGCATGGGCCCTCATAGGCCGTATCCTTCCGCTGGTACACATCCCGCAGCCCATTTTCGCGTACGCCGTGTGGTGGCCCATGCAGCCCACGTGCGTTTCTACGCTCCCACTCCCGCAGCCCATTCCAGCAACCGGGCTGTGCGGCCTAGCTCAGCTCGGAGCAGCCTGACGTCAGCCGAGTTGTTTGACCACGCCTTGCCCCGTTCAGTTGCTCCACGTGGCACTTGTCCTCTCTCTCTCTCACTCCACATCTCTCTGTTCTTCTTGCACCAAACGTCCATCCAAACCAAACCATAAACCAGGTCAGCCGGTAACTGGAGGAGCCCTAGTTATTTTACTCGCATAAACCACTCGAGTGATGGCAGGACTCAACAAATGGTGCATCAAGATGTCCGCCGGCCTTGGACGGTTTTGCGAGACCTGCCAACAGCGTAGAGCACAAGCAGGAGCAGCACTCCAATGGCCCCCTTCTTATGTCTTCGCCACTCCACTCTTCGTTCGTTCCAAGGCACAACGAACGACTCAAGTACCCCTCAGGATAGCTATAGAGATCACTGCGCGTGACCAAAACGAGCGAGCGAGTGGGACACACGCCGGCCGGCCGCCGCCGTCGTCTTTGTTGGAGAGAACAGAGAGGAGTCGTCTTGTCCACGGCCGACGACGTCCGTGTGCATCGGCCGGCGCCATGGGCTCGTCGGTGAGCTCCTGCTGCGGCTCTGAGAAGGTCGAGCAAGGGTACGTGGGTTAGGGACTTACGGTCCTCTGTTCATGTGCGGTTCATCAGGCGGTTTACCTTATGCTTGTGTTCTGCTGGGTGTCTTGCTTTTAATTAGGTTCGCGAGCACGTCGCCGATGAACAGCACGTGGAGGATATTCACCTACAAGGAGCTGCACGCCGCCACCAACGGCTTCAGCGAGGAGAACAAGCTCGGCGAGGGCGGCTTCGGCAGCGTCTACTGGGGCAAGACAGCCGACGGCCTCCAGGTACAAAACACCTCAGAGCATGCTCGGTGATCGAGCATCCTATGACGTTCCGATCCATCGTCCAGCTGAGTCCTGACCCTTGCATGGATGATTGGATGCAGATCGCCGTCAAGAAGCTCAAGGCGACCAACAACTCCAAGGCGGAGATGGAGTTCGCGGTGGAGGTGGAGGTGCTGGCCCGCGTCCGCCACAGAAACCTCCTGGGCCTGCGGGGCTACTGCGCCGGCGCCGAGCAGCGGATGATCGTGTACGACTACATGCCCAACCTCAGTCTCCTCTCCCACCTCCACGGCCAGTTCGCCGGCGAGGTCCAGCTCGACTGGAAGCGTCGCGTCGCCGTCGCCATCGGCTCCGCCGAGGGCCTCGTGTACCTGCACCACGAGGTGACGCCGCACATCATCCACCGGGACATCAAGGCCAGCAACGTCCTCCTCGACTCGGACTTCGCACCGCTCGTCGCCGACTTCGGCTTCGCCAAGCTCGTCCCGGAGGGCGTCTCGCACATGACCACGCGCGTCAAGGGCACGCTCGGGTACCTCGCGCCCGAGTACGCCATGTGGGGGAAGGTCTCCGGCGCCTGCGACGTCTACAGCTTCGGCATCCTGCTGCTCGAGCTCGTGTCCGGGAGGAAGCCCATCGAGCGGCTGCCGTCCGGGGCGAAGCGCACCATCACCGAGTGGGCGGAGCCGCTCATCGCGCGCGGCCGGCTCGGGGACCTCGTCGACCCGCGGCTCCGGGGCGCGTTCGACGCCGCGCAGCTTGTGCGCGTCGTCGAGTGCGCCGCGCTCTGCGTGCAGGGAGAGCCTGACCGCCGCCCGGACATGCGCACCGTCGTCCGCATCCTGCGCGGAGAGAACTTGGCCGCCGCCTCCGCCGCGGTGGGGCGTGGTGGTGCCAAAGGGGCGGACCTGCCGCAGCAGAAGGTGCCGGTGAGGATCGAGAGCGTCAAGTACGCGGACCGGCTGATGGAGATGGATAAGAGCAGCTCGTACTACGACGAGCCTCGGGACGGGGAGGACGAGGAGGAGGAGGAAGGAGACGACGTCGACGACGACGAGGTGGAGGAGTACTCGTTGATAGATGATAAAAGTAGCATGAACTTCGGTGCGTTCGGCGCCATGCCAGTGCCGCAGACCATGCAGGACCCGTACGTCAAGAGATTCTCGGGGAATGCTAATGCTATCAAGATCTGATGATGTAGTTTTAAGTCAACATTGTATTAATTTTGTTGGGTGCAAACTTGTCATTGGTTCGAGTTGGTGCTCTGTCCAATGTTTTTGTGATTTTAGGGACTTTTCTTTTGTAATGCTAAAGTTCAATTATGTTCTCCAGTATAGGAGTAATGGAGTGTATTTGTGTAGTGAGAAATTGTTCTTCCACGTTAAGAAACAAAGAACATCATGGTGTCATGGTGTGGGTATAGCCGTTGATATATTGCAGACGTCATGGTGCGGGTATGTGAGTTTAGGAACTCCTCCATCCATTTTTTATTATAAGTTATTTGGCATTTTTAGATACATGTCTTTTGCTACTTATGTTTACGTATTTGAGTTTTAATGGGAGTACCTCTAGGATTTGAGTTTTAGCTAAATTCATCCATTTCGGTATGGCCTGGACTGGCCCATATATTTCGGCCCAATGCAAGTTTTTAGACTGTTCTATAGTCCAGCTAAGCTGCCCACAAACTCTCCGCCACGAATAAACATTGAAAAAAAAAAAAGTCTTCACACGGTCACACCCCAGCCAGCTCGAAAATCATTAACCATCTTTAGCCCGTCAGCATATACTTATCCACACAAATATTTTTGTCATTTGACTGGCAAAAAAAATATATGTAACTCAAGCTCTAATTTCCTATCAGTAAAACAATGTATTTAAAAAAATATGTATACAACCTTGGTACATCGACAAGCAAACCAATCAATCAACGATTAATTCAAATTCTGTACACTGAATTCGCCGGAGTGATGCTGAACATATCTGTCATGATTCCATCTCATAGTTAGATGTCAGCCTGTTGTTGTAAGGTATGCCATTTTGGCAAATAAGAACAATCTTAATGCATGAACTATTGGATAGTTGTCATAAGCCTAATTAACAAGCTACCCATAAAAACCATGCTGATTTCTGCATTGGGTGTGTCCAAACCGAGAGCGACAGTTTTTGCTCTGGGGTCTCACTCGAACGCGCTTGGCATCCTTACTCATCTGCATAGGGATGTTAGCACCTGTATCAATATGTATGAACCTTATTATTCAACAAAGAGAAATACTTTCTTACATACAGTTAAGACCATACACACTCGATTGTGTGCCAAAAAAATTGAAGACCGGCTTGGTCGAAAACAGCATATATATTGGCCAAGCTTGGATCATGCATGGCAGTATAACTGTACCAGTAGTAACTAACACGAGTTTATGAACTTGTGCGATAGATTCATGATTCATTAGTAGCGGCTACTGCAGTTTCTTAGTATACAAATTATACATCGCTAGTTTACGCAAGGGTCGGGCTTGCTCAAAAAGAGAGTACATGGGATTACTGCTCCTCCCTATACATTTGATACAAGTACAAGGCGCGCTCGCCGCGGCGTCGTGCCGTGGCGGCCATGCGCGCGGTTGGCCGCCGTGCGGGCCCATCGAGACATCATCATGCAAAGCTCGGCACGACGCCGTAGCCGAAGTCGAGCACGTACGACGACGGCACGGCGGCCTCGGCCTCGACCTCAGCGTCGTCGGCGTCGCCGTCTCCGTCGTGGTCGGCGCGCTTGGCGAACCTCCCCTTGATCCGCGGCCGCGTCTCGGCGTAGGCCTTCCGCGACGCGTACCGGATGGTCTTCTCGAACCGCCGGTTCTTCCTCTTCTCGCGGTACCGCATCAGCCGGGCCTCCCGGCTCTCCCCCATCAGCGGCACCGGCCTCACCGCCGGCAAGTCTCCCCGCTCCGGCACCACCTCCACGTCCACCGACGACACCTGCGTCGAGTTCACAACGGCACGTCAGGACGAGCACATGGAGTGACTAACACGTGTGAGCTTGGTTGGGGTCCTACGCTGTGGCTCTGGGGAGTCGCGGTGTATGGCATGTAGGCTTGAGGCTTGGGCCTTGTGAAGTCGAGCTCGAAGCTCCCGCCGCCGCCGCCGCCGCCGAAGGCCTCTGGCACCACGCCAACCTCCGACGAGGAGCCCTGCAAGATTCATCGAAACGGTATACACATGAGTTCAAATTCCAAGACGTGTGTATATATGTATGCAACTAAACGGAGGCAAGTCGAGAAGGCGAAGCTTACGCTGTGCGCGAGATCGAGGGAGGTGGCCGTGTAGGAGTTGTAGGAGGAGTGCTTGACGCCGATGCCGCAGGTGAAGTCGAGCTCGACGGCGCCGGCAGCGCCGGCGCCGTTGGGGACGACGCTGTCGGCGTGCTGGTGGAAGCGCGGGATCTCGACGCTGAGGTAGGGGTCCAGCTCAGAGAAGAGGTAGTCCAGCTTCATGTCCTTGGCCTCCACGTTAAGGTTCAGCGCGTGCGCATGGTGCGCGTGCTGCTGCTGATGCTCGGCCACCGCCGCGTTGTTGTGCTCGTCCGCCGCCTCGGACGCGGCGCCGGCCGCGTGCTCGCCGGTCCCGAACAGCATGGCCTCGACAGCAGCGGCGGCGGCCTCGGACCCGATGGGCGCGACGGGGACGCGCGCGTGGCGGCGCGCCAGCGGGTTGGCGTCGTGGATGTCGGCGTCGCAGGCGGCGCAGAGCACGGCGGCGTCGGCCTTGCACGTGACGGCGGCGGGGGCCAGCTCGCAGACCTCGCACACCCACACGCGCTCGTGCACCAGGCGCGCGTGCGCGGGGCGCGCGTCGCACGCCGTGCAGAGGAACGACCCGCCGGCGCACGTGCGGCAGTGCACCGCCGCCGGCGCCGCCTCGCAGCTGCCGCACCGCCGGCCCCCCACGCCCCAGTACTTGTGCAGCTCCATGGATCGACCGAGGTCGTCAGCAATCAGCAGGCGCCCCGCGCCTTCTCCTGAAGAGGCTCGGCTGGCGGCGGCAATGGCAGGCAGCGGTGGTGTCGACGCGGTTCTTGCGGTGGTGGTGGACTGGTGGTGGTGGAGGCAGGCAGGCAGGCAGCGGCAATGGTGGTGATGGGGCGCGCTACATGTAGTAGTAGGTGGGGGACGGTGACGTGGAGGGGAGGCACACGTGGGGGGCTGGGAACCAAGCGAAATCTGGTTAAAATATTATTTTTCATGGGGATTTCGGCGTGGGGTCGGGCGGGGCCCGCGGGGTATGTGGTGGAGGTGGGCCCCGCGCACGAGGGGGAAGATATCTGCGCCGCGTCGGGCCGTGCTGGGCTTCCGCGGGGACACAGAGGAATCCATTATCCATCATTGTGGGGGCCTAATCCCTGACGGTGATGCTGGATTAGACGCCGCCGATAAACGGAGGAGGACACGATCCACTCCAGCCGCACATTTCGTGTTACACACAAGCGGCGGTCAGGCCACTCGCTAGTATGCGTGAGTGAAGCTGCACTGTCTCTATCCTTTCTTTGCAGGCTATGGTCTTCAACTTTTTACCTTATCGAGAGCAACGAACGGTTAAGATAATCTGCATAAGTGCACATGATGTTTTTTGATTGTGAAACACGGCAAAAGTGCAAATATATATCACAAGATTTGGCTATGCGAGAAGCCAAGGATTAGGGACAGCATTTGATATACTGAGTTTGTCGATGAGAACTCGATCATGCATAAGAATGTTAGTTTTATTTTATCTCTCTAAGTGAGACCCTTAGTGATATAAGATTTTCTCAAATAAACATTGTTATACTAAGCGCTAAATGCTAAATAGTCGGTCAATTTTCATGTAGCCTTTATTCAGGCCAAACTGCCACATAAATGAATAAAATGACCATTTAAATGGGATAAACCGTCGATTAAGCGAAACAATATATCCCGTTAAAAAGGTGTAGTGTTTAAAACATGTGCAAACGGGATAAACGACTATTCAGGGGAATAATGCTAACAAGTGTTCAAATGTAATTGGTGGACCTATGGTAACCTAACTATTGGATGAGCCAATAAATATGATAGCAAATGATCGATCCCAACCATTAGTCGTCTTGATCAAGCATTGGATAAGAACGAAGCTTAGAAAATACAGTAGTGGCTTACCAATCACAACCCTTAGTTGTGTTATGTTTTTATGGGCAACAATTACAGAAGTGATAAACACTAACACCAGCCTCTTGTTACTCTTGTAATCGTGGAGGAGGTTGCCCAAGAGTTTACAACGACATGGTGGTTTGAGCAAGTTTTCAACTCATGCCATAATGTCAAAAAAAAAAACTCATACCAAGCTTTATGTTGTAAACACTTTTTATGTCTTGCTCTAACTTTAAATAAATTTATTCCCACCATAAAAATTTGTCTAAAATAAATTAATCTTAGGGGACGATCTACCAACTCATTTATTTTTCTCAAAGTTGTCATATTTATTAACACTCACAAATTTCCTAATCCAAGTTTGAATTTCTATAGTTAGATGGTGTACTAAGGGCATTCCTAACCCAGACTCTACCATAGAGTCTATCCTATTAATTACAATGTCATGTAGACATTTTGCTGATGTGGTGAGCAATTTAATAAAGAGAGAGAACCAAAATCGTAGAAACGAAGTCTAATTTAGACTCGACGTCTACGCGCGCTACAAGGCCAGACTTCTCCCGTCACGGATCTCGTGCGCTAGCTCGCTCGCGTAAGTCCGCCTGGGGAACGCAGGATGCGCGCCACGCCGGGAGATGCGTTGTCCGTGGAGAACGCGCCGTGCGCTCGCGAGGCGACGAGGAGGTCCACGCCACCCGGCGACGTTGTTGGGCAGCGAGCGGAGTTCGCGCACGGCCTGCCGGCGTCGTCGCTGCAGAGTTCTCGCGGCCAGCCGCCAGCAGAGCTCACGCCGATGCAAGCATGGATGCCCCAGATCAATTAAAAGCTGATGTGCATTATTCAGATATGGAAGCAAGCAATCGCACTCTTCAGATCGATTGGAAGCAAACCACGAAGCAAGAAAGCAGATATACATTATTGAGATCGATTGGAGTCCGCTGCCCCTGTCCCGGCTCTCCACGGGTGGCCGCGATTCGCAGCGGCCCAGGACGATGTCGACGTACTTGAGGAGAGGGACGAGCGTGAGAGTACCGGGCCCCGCGCTCTTGCCTGTTGAGCTCGCGTGCACACCGCTGGCCCGCGTGCATAGCTCGCCATTTGTCTGTCGTCCGTGGTGGGGGTCTCGTGAGAAAGGAGATAAAAGCGGGAGCAGAAGATCCTGCCGGAGGAGCGTGAATGGCTGACCAGACCTTATGGCAGAAAATATGCATTGTGGAAGATAGTTTCATGACACGATATCCAAAAAGATAAGACTCTACTTCTAGTTTCTGCACTGGGACTGCCCTAACATGCACTGCGTCTGCAACTCCACTCCATGGTGTCACGCACTCATGTGGCGTCTCCTATAAATAAAGTCAATGCAAGTGCTATCTCTAAGGCCGTCATTGCTTCATTTCCTAACACAATTTACAAAGTCACTATCTAGGAATCAGAGTTTAAAATTAAACCACCGGCTCCCTTGTCCTACTCTACATCATCTTCCCTCTTGTCTTGTCCGCACCAGCTCTTCCAAAGATAAGCATTCTGACTCAGCTAGCGATGTTACCACCCATCGTTTGAATATAGGATATGCTGCAAATGAGTAGTGAGTCTCTCATCTCTCTCCCCACACATAGCATCTAGTTCCGCCATTTACTGCCCAGCATCCAATTAACTAGATGTACTACCAAGCAAGCAAGAGCAACGGAGTGCGAGTGTGACTGAGGTTGTAACCATGGAGCTCGCCATGGGGCCCATGGCCAGCCTGGCCCCCAAGCTGGGCGAGCTGATCATGGCGGAGTACGTTGTGCAGAAGGGCCTGAAGCCCGACATCGAGTCCCTCTCCAGCGAGCTTGTGATGATCAACGCCGCCCTCGTCGACGCCTCTCGGGTTCCACCGGACCAGCTCACTGAGGTGGAAAAGCTCTGGGCACGGAAGGTCCAGGAGCTGTCCTACGACATCGAGGACGCTATTGATGACTTCATCCTGCGCGTGGCTACCGGCAACTCTGCAGCCGCGGCCACCGACGCCAGTGTCTTCAAGAAGATTCTTGGCAAGGCCACTACTGCGATGAAGAAGGTCAAGCATCGCCACCAGATCTCTGACAAGGTCAAAGACATCAAGAAACTCTCAAACGAGCTGGCTGAGCTTCGTGCCAAGTACACATTTAGAGGCGCGGGAGCTGATCTTGCCGTGAGCACCGGCATCGACCCCCGAGTCCTCAATCTGTACAAGAAAGATTCAGATCTCGTTGGCATCGTGGAGTCCAAGGACAAAGTCATCAGGATGTTGTCCATAGGGAACAAAGATGATGCTCATGCTCATGCCTCTGATCAGGACCTAAAGATAGTGTCTATAGTTGGGGTTGGAGGATTGGGTAAGACTACTATAGCCAAAACAGTGCATGATATGCTTAAGAAACAATTTGGCTGTTCTGCTTTTGTTTCTGTTGGTAGGACCCCTAGTCTGACTAAGACATTTGAGAAGATGCTACTGGATCTAGATGAAAAGTATAGCCAAGTGGACATGTCAAGATGGGATGAAGAGCGATTCTCCAACGAGCTGCATAAATTCTTACAGCACAAGAGGTATATATGTCCATGTCACTCTCTGTTCAGTTTAGTTCAGTGTTTTTTATTCACTAGAGCGTGAGCAGTTTATATACCAAGCCCTAGGGCCTGGGCATTCGGTTCTCTGTCAGTAAAACCAGTTACGAAAGATTTCAGTCTGGATGAAATGTCAATCAAATTTTCTGTTAAACATCTAGAAAAATCTATCGAATTTTCAAATTTATATAGATGGGATCATTAATGTGTAGCACAAATTAAATTGTTTACCAAATACTACCCTCCCTTGGAGTCATGGATTGCAATTCTTCTGTTCTATAGAATCATATTGGTGTTATCTTGTGTCCGGTTTATTTGGATACTCTATACCGATTTGCCAAATTATTGATGGCTCTACATTCTTGTATTAATTATAGGTACTTCATCGTGATTGATGACATATGGGATGTTAGATCATGGGAAGTGATCAGATATGCCTTGAGGGACAATAACTATGGAAGTAGAAT
>DXKC01004633.1:0-13431 GCA_031170775.1 Cymbopogon citratus
AACTTTTACTTCAATTTTCCTCAGCATCAGAAGAGTTCAATTGCATGTGCTTCTAACCTAAATTAAAGTCTGCACTTCCTCTTGACCTGCTTTGGAGCTATTGGGCATGAAACTTAAAACTCTGAGAAAAAGGTTTTTTTGCAGTGTGGCCTTGGCAGGATGAATTGGGAACTGAACTCTGAAGACTTCATAGTTCAGCCCAACTTATGCAGGACATTGCCGAAGGAATATCTGGATGTTCCGTCAGGCTGTATGGCCAGTAAAACTTAACACATCAGAACGAGTTTGCAAAGTCCTGACCATCTTTGGCCTTGTTTAGTTTCTAAAATTTTCTTCTAAATTTACTATGCAAAAAGAAGATTCCCCGTCACATCAAAATATCGGCGCATGCATGGAGTACTAAATATAGATGAAATCAAAAACTAATTGCACAGTTTAGTTGTACTTTGCGAGACGAACGTTTTGAGCCTAATTAGTCAATGTTTGGACAATTTTTACCAAATACAAACGAAATGCTACAGTGACGCTACAGTGCAAAGTCTCAGCTTTGCAAGCTAAACAAGGCCTTTTTTAGTTTTACTATGTCAAGATGCTGTCAGGTCAATTTACAGGTCATATGGAAAGGAGTAAACATCACTCCTGTATTACTCAGGGACATAGTTCATCTGTTATCTACAACTCAGCAGAGTGAAACACATGATGGGGTCAAAACCTATAGTGAGTTAACAACCCAAAGCACATTCAGATTGTTGAGCAGTTCAAGCATCACAGAGACCGCAACTTTTGCGGCAAAATCCGAAAGTATCCTTGGTGCCAACCTTGTATGCTGGATTTCTTGTAACACTCCCCGATAGCAGCCCATTTAGAGCAGAGCTCGTTGTCATGGGAACATGGCGCGTCCGTCCTTCGATTTGGGGATTATCGAATGATCTGAAGTGAATCCATTTTGTTGCAGAACACTTCTCATCCCCAATTACTGGGCAGCTCCCATGAAGACCAATTGTACCAGTTGTTGCATTCAGATGAAGATTGAAGCAATACAGATCCATGATTGAGTTGCCCCTGAAATTATTAGCAATAGCTAGCAAGAATTGCAACACTCGATCACGGTCAGCCTCCATGCAATGCAACTAGCAAGCAAAGGAAATTTTGTCAGGAATTATGGAATTTCTTGGTCAACCTCACCTAATCAATGTGCAGCTTAGCTTATAGAGGGAAGCTAGAAACTGTTTTTGATAATATAAATAAAAAAAAACCAATACTCGTAGTAGGATCGATTCAGAACTATAATCCTATACGGACTACGTGCGCTTCTATCAATCCGTCCTACAAATACAGCCTCGCCGTACGTGCCGTCGCGCTCCTCGCATCGATCCATCCCCAAGAACACAAAGAAGACACGGCCATGAGGTTCCCCACCACCAGGACATCACCATGGTCCATGGAGGCGGCGGACTCGCAGCGCGTTTCCGCAGCCAGCGCCGGGCTCACGACGTTGGCGCTCCGCCTCACGAAGAAGTTCGCCGCCAACAACAAGAGTAGCGGCCGCGGCAGCGGCGGCAACCTCGTCTTCTCGCCGCTGTCCATCTACGCCGCGCTGGCCCTGGTGGCGTCCGGGGCACGGGGCGCCGCCCTGGACGAGCTCCTCGCTCTCCTCGGCGCCGCGTCGCGCGACGACCTCGCCGAGCTCATCCGCGGCGCGCTCGCCGACTGCTCCGGCTCCGGCGGGCCGCTTCTCGCATCCGCGTGCGGCGTCTGGCACGACAACGACATGATCTTGAAGCCGGCGTTTAGAAAGACCGCCGTCGAGTGCTTCAAGGCCGACGCGCGCGCCGTGGATTTCCAGACAAAGGTGCGTTCTTTAATCGATTTTGTAGCTACCTCCTTCCGCCGAACCACATGGACGATCGGCGATTATATGATCTTATATATGCAACGCAGGCAGAGGAAGCACGGCAGGAGATCAACAGCTGGGTGTCGGAGGCGACCAAAGGGCTCATCGCCGACGTGCTTTCTCCGGGCTCCGTGGACGCCAAGACCGGCCTGATGCTCGTCAACGCCATCTACTTCAAGGGCAAGTGGGCGACGCCATTCACCAAGCACCTCACCGAGGTGGAGGACTTCCACCTCCTCGACGGCACCACCGTGCGAACGCCGCTGATGCGCGACAGCGGCAGCTACCTCGTCGCCGTGCACGGCGGGTTCAAGGTGCTCACGCTGCCCTACCAATCACAAGCACCCCTGGCCTTCCCCCCCAGCCCCTTCGGCGTCAGCGGCGGGAGCGGGATGCGGCTGGCCAAGGTCGCGCGCCGCGGCGGCGTCGTGGCCGCCAGCTACTCTCTGAGCGTGTTCCTGCCGGACGCACGCGACGGCCTGTGGAGCCTCGTCGACGAGCTCGCCGCGTCCGGCCCGGCGTTCCTGCACGACCACCTGCCCCTGCCCTGGAAGGAGGTCTCTGTTCGCAAGCTCCAGCTGCCCAGGTTCAAGATGTCGTTCGACGCCGACCTCACCCCCGTCTTCCGGGAGATGGGGCTCGAGGCCACGCTTGACCCTCGTGAGGAAGGTCCCGCCGACCTGACCGACATGGCCGAGAGAAGAGGCTTCCCCGGCGTGTCGCCCAAGATAGACAAGGTGTGTCACAAGGCGGTGATCGAGCTGAACGAGGAAGGCACGGAGGCCGCAGCTGTGACGTACTTCGGCATTCCCGCGCCGGCGTGTGCACCGCCTGGCTATCGACCGGAGACTGTTGATTTCGTCGCTGATCATCCCTTCGCCTTCTTTGTCATGGAGGAGGTGTCCGGCGCCGTCGTATTTGCTGGCTGCGTCCTTGATCCGTCGTCGCGGTGACCATTGCTTGGTTTGCTTCCTCGAGCTCGAGCGAGCCAAAGTCAACGTTCTTGGTTCATGACTCATTTCACCGTAGTTAAGTTTGATCACAGGTGTTTAGTTGACAATTAAATTTAGTTTTAAACAATTGAAGTTTCAATGTCATAGAGTAAAAAGGTGTGACCATAATTGTCTAAGATTAATTAGATAGTAGATTAGTGATGGGAACCAATCGGTCCCTTAGAGTGGTCGAGTACTATACTCCTTTTGCTATGTGGCTTTGATGCCTAAGAGCTGTGTGCGCATGTCAAATGTAATGGAACTTCTTTTAGTTATGAATATAAAAGGTTGTCATATAATACTCTTCTTTTTTCCACTTCTACGTATATTCCAGGTGTCTGTATGTTTAAGATGATTTCAGGCACTCTTGTACAACAAACAAGTAAACTGTTACTTTTGTGGTTTGTTATTTTTCTTTGTATCGTAACAATAAAATTCTTGTCTTGTGCCAATATAGATCAGATTTTGTTGGGTTTGTTGCTCAAAACACACCATCTGACTGGATTAGTACATCAGGGAAATGTATCCATAGTTTCTTCACTAATCTATGCCTAAATTCCTTGAGGTGGAAAGGTCTTCAACATGACCTGACAAAATTGCGCATTTAAACCTTTGCTGCAAGTGAAAAAAAATAAAGGAAAAATTGTCAACACCACTATAAGTAGGGTGCAAATTGGTGGCCTTTAGGTGCACCTCTAAACCTTTTTAGTATAAATATTTATACTTCTTCTCTAAAATTTTTGAAAAGTAGTACAAATATTTGAACTAAAGAGGTTTGGAGGTGCACCTAAAGGTTACCCCTTTGCACCCCTAACTATAAGTCAAAATTAATCCATATCACCTTAAATTTTCCTCAGCATCAGAAGACTTCAATAGAATGCGGACTATGATTCATGCTTATAAGTTATTATAACCTAAATTAAAGTTTGCACTTCCTCTTGACCTTCTTGGAGCTATTGTCCATGGAACTGAAAACTCTGAGAAACAGTTTTTTTCCTGTTCAGACCAACTTATGCAGGACATTGTCGATCGAAGGAATATATGGATGTTCTGTCAGCCACAGTAATTCAAACACATCAGAACGAGTTTACGAAGTCCTAACCAATTTTTTGTTTTTACTTTCATATCAAGATGATTTACAGGTCCTATGGAAAGGAGTAAACATCACTCCTGTATTACTCAGAAACCTGATTCATCTGTTATTTACAACCCAGCAGAGTGAATAGGATGGGGTCAAAAACGATGGTGAGTGGTCTAACACCCCAAAACACATTCACATTGGTTGAGCAGTTCAAGCATCACAAAGCCCGCAACTTTTGCGGCAAAATCCCAAAGTATCCTTGGTGCCAACCATGTATGTTGGGTTCTTGTAACACTCCCCAATAGCAGCCCATTTAGGGCAGAGCTCGTTGTCATCTGAACATGGCGCGTCCGTCCTTACATTTGGGGGATTATCGAATGATCTGACGTGAATCCATTTCGTTGCAGACCACTTCTCACCCTCAATTACTGGGCAGCTCCCATGAAGACTGCTTGTATCAGTTGTTGCATTGACATGAAGACCGAAGAACAGTAGCGCGTCTCCTTTCTTTGGCTTCACTGCAGGAGAAGAGCACAGCCTTGTCATAGGAATAGGACAATGCATAACTTTGTTTGGGGCTACAGAAGTAAATCGTCGATGAGAGGCAGATCAGCTCCTAAAAGTATTTATTACTTTTTTATTACTTTTAATATGTAAGACACTGAAAGATACCTGCCAAGCCAGATCTTGAACACTCTGACCAAGTTTCATCCTTGTACTGTAAATGGCTTCCCTGAAAGCAACATGCCAAATCAATTCATATGTTCCTGATCAAATAAGTCACTCTAATTGCAAAAAACAAATAACTGAAGTAATCCTAGAGCTCTATTTCCAAAAGGCAGAAAAATAATCTCAGAAGTGTGTACCTCAGCATTTGGAAATACAGTCTCTCCACCCTTCTTAACATCTGTCAAGTACATAAGGACAGTTGCAATTCGCTGACCGCCATGCTTCACGTTATTTTTGTCATGAAAATAATCAAAGTGGGCGTCATACTTTTGACCAATTTCATAGCGCAGAACCTGCATTGATTCAGCATTTTCTGAACAAGAAACATAGCAACAGTCAGAGAATGTCCTTCTAGCTCCTGAGGGCACGAGGCAAATGACCCAGTGCAAATTACCTTCCGGAAGAAATGTCCAAGCAGCTACGCGTTTCTCAATTGCAGAGACAATTTCATCCTTTGATGGGTCAACAGAAAGAAGTACATCAGTAGCTGTTTGAATTATAGGGTATGCAAAGCTCTTTGGTATGCATGAATTGCCAGATTCAGTTCTGGCTGCATACGCTGTGTTATGTTCATTTCAGATATTTCACCAGGCAAATGTATGAAAATATGAAAACCATAAATATCCTTTTAGCTACTTTGATCTTTTCAAGGAAAGGGGTTTATTTTGTCGGCACTGTACAAATTCACCTGTTTAAGTTATCATCAGTTAGCAAAAGTACTAGTATTGAGTCATCATGGCTTGATCTCAAGGAAAGACTACTGTCAGCAGTTAAGCTGTCTTTTATGGAAGGACTAAACAAGCACATGCTAAACCAGCAGTTCGATAGTGAATTAATCGCAGATTACTACGGTACAAAGAAACATTTCTCGCTCACTTTGTGTCTACTATAGTGCCAATGAAGGTGCATATTGCGATGGCGACGAGGAGAGAGTTGGAACGAAGGCACTATACACAATCACAGGTGTACAGGAACGAAGAACCGGTCGGATTGCCCTTGATCGAGCAAGAAGAATGCCATGGTGAAGAGTGATTACCGCGCGCTTGGCCAAGAAGGCGCCGGAGCTGGTGCGCACCTGGCTCATGAGGCTCCTCCCGTCATCGTTAGCCGCCACCATCGATTTCGCCAAGCTGCCTTTCGCCTGAACCCAACAGAAAAAGGAAAAGGAAACGACTCTGTAAGCGCCTCTGATCCTCGCCCCAAGGAAAGGCCTCTCAGGTCGATTCGAGAATCGATGAGGGAGAGGAACCCAACCCAACTCACCAGATTAATCAGGTGGTTGCACTCGGTGTCCGAGAGGAAGCCGCTGTACAGGAACGCCCTGCGAGCGAGAGCGCACACGCCTATCACCGTCATCCACACGAAGAATGTGAAAGTGAAACCGCAGGCCGCGAGCAAAAAAAAGGCGTTTCACGGCTTCACCTTGGGCGCCAGGAGAGCTGGGTGACGCGCGCCGGATCGTAGAAGCCTCCGCCGCCGCCGTGGGCGTGCGAGACGACCCGCGCCAGCACGAGGGCGGCGAGAAGGAGCCGCGCGAGCGGCGGCGCCATGGGGAGATGGGGACGGATGGAATGGAAGAGCACGGCGGAGGCGGTCGTGTCGGTTTCTTATATTCTTGCTACTTTTTTATTATTATTAAAAAAGGGGCGGCGAGACGGCGGAGACGCGGGGTGGTCGGTCGCCTGGATTCGGTCGGCGGCGGCGCCCACGGAAATGGAGTGGAGACCGCGGAGACCAGGAGACGGCAGGCGCGGAAGCGGAAACGGACGGGCGGGGCGCGAGGGGAACTGAACGAGCTCAAGTTTTCTGTGGGCCCAAATTTAGTACCGTACTATCAAACATTAAAAAACTAACAGATTTTTACAGATTTAATAGTAGTTTGTGAGAGAAAATAAGTTGAAATTTACCAAAATCTGGACTTTAAACCAGGTTTATTGCACCTAATTCAAAATCAAAAGCGTATGACTTTGAAGCAAATGGCCTCCCTTGTCCCCAACTATTTTGGCATCCCAATTTATACCTTAAAAAGGTCTGTTATTTTTGGTCTTCATGAGTTGAGTCTTGATTCCAAATTTGTGGGGTAATTTATCAGATCATACTTTACTTTAAAAATACAAATACATATTATTTTTATAGGTTAGAAATTTTGATAATAAATCAGGATCCCGATATAGAATTGCACAAAAGTGATAGAAAATTTATATGGATTTCTAACACAAAGCGTGTTATTGTCTTTCATGTAAAAACTTTTTGAAAATAGTAGACAACTTGTGCGTAAAAAACAAATATAAAAAAAATCTTGTTCAAGGGTAAATCAGAAAAACTAAAAAAGTTAGGGGTTTTAAATTCAACCGAATATTAGTTTGCAAATTATTTGTACATAGAAAAAGCTATTTAATCAAGACGAGCATTTAATCACTCAGTTAACACAAAAGGCTATTTTTGAGTAGTGAAATAGATACGAGTTTATTTTTGTGTTATTTTTTGCGTAATGGCGTACTCCCTCTGTCCCAGAAATATTGACGTTCTGGGCAGCGGCGTGAATGTCTACGTTCACTGCTCGTGGAATGAATCTGGACACACCTACGTTCATCGTTCAACGATTCCTGGCTGTAATGGTTGAAAGCTAAAACGACATTTATTACGGTACAGAGGGAGTATATGAGTAATTTAGATTATGCATAGGGGCATTTTTAATTCTGTTTTCTTAAGTGATGTTGTAATTTTTAGGCCTCGAGGATTAATATAGAAAATTATGTTGTTGTCTAGCTCTCATTTAATGACATTTTATTTATTAATTATATCCCTTTTGCAGTATGGCTCCTTTAAAGCAAATTGCTTGCAAAGCTCACATAAATCAATTTCTACTAATTTCTATTAATAGATATTAGTACTGTAACTCCTTTTAAACAAGTTGATTGCAAAGCTCGTATCAATCAATTGCCACTAATTTCCACTGATTCCTACCTATAGATGTTTAATTGCAAAGCTCCACTGATTTCTACTAATTAATGTGTACAATTGTCCATTGATATTCGGCCTGGTGGTGTCAAGGCGGCCAGGCCAAGGGCTACATTTAAATGCCCCCCAAATTGTTCTCCACAACATCTCATCACAAACATGCGAATTCACCACGAAATTATGGCAAGCCCAACCATGAGAACTGATCTCCTATTTGTTGTTGCGGTTGCAGCTATTTACGCTTTTGCAACGCCCACCATGGCAGAGATAACTCCGATAGACGTCAACGATCCAGTATACCTAGAGGTTGCCAGGTGGGCAGTGACGGAGCACGTGAAGCAGGCTAAGGACGGGCTCAGGTTCAACAAATTAGTGAGTGGCGAATTTGAGGTCTCAATAGGCTATTTCTATCACTTCATCATCGACGCGTCGAGCCAAGATGGCAGGGATGGCAAGTACGCGGCGGTGGTGAGCCAGAGGACCTGGGGAGAGAAACTCTCCCTCTATTCCTTTAAGCCAGCTAATTAAGGCCTTAGCGAGTGATATTTGAGCGAGTGATATTTTGCATGATGTGATTGTCTGACAAAATGATGGTGTCAAGGTTCCTTTTTTGTGCATGTTATGGGAGTCAACTTTGAATCTTTGATGGCCACACTACAATTGTATCGACAAGCAATTCTCTTCTAGGAGTAGGTAATTGAAAACCACATGATCATAAGGTAGCTATACCAAGGTTTGGCACTAAGTTGATCCATTTGTGATGCATGTGTTATAGCACTCATGATTACAATTGTAAGCCAGGATGCCAACGAACAAAGATGATACATTATATATATGCGACTAGAGAGAGTTCACAATTGTAATCATACAGAACTAGATTGTTTCAGATCGCGCTTTTATTGGCAAAATGATCAGCACAAGCGAAAGTACAGATTAGTTAAATGGGAGGTTATGTGCCAGTCAAAGGATCAAGGCAGTCTAGACATACAGAACCTGGAAATATAAATAAATGCTTGTTGAGTAAATGGTTGTACAAATTGTTAAATGAAGAAGGATTGTGGCAAGAACTATTGCGTAACAAATATATTAAAAATAAGACTATAGGAAGTTGTGAGAAGAAACCGTATGATTCAACTTTTGGAAGAGTATTATGAATATTAAGGAAGATTTTATGCGATATGGTCAGTTCAAAGTTAAAGATGGTTCCCAAACTAGATTTTGGGTGGATACTTGGCTGGGTAACAAGCCTCTTAAGGATAGATTTTCTGGGTTGTTCAATATTGTACGAAGGAAGCAAGACACAATCGCCACTGTCATGAGTGTCCCCGAACTAAATATATCCTTTCGGAGGAATTTAGGGGGTGCTAATTTGACAAATTGGTCGCGCATAGTTGCTTCAGTACAACAGGTAAACTTACATCAGGAACGGAATGCCTTTCTATGGGGGTTAACGGCATCTGGGGTTTTTACAGTCAAGTCTATGTATGCTGCATTAATTAACAATGGGGTCAGGGTGTTGCAAGAGATTTGGCGAACGAAGTTACCGATGAAAATTAAAATTTTCATGTGGTACTTAAAAAGAGGGGTTGTTTTAACAAAGGACAATTTGGCTCGGAGAAATTGGACTGGAGACACATGTTGTGGTTTCTGTCACATCTCTGAGACAATCCAGCATCTCTTCTTTGATTGTTATTATGCCAAATTTTTGTGGCGTGCTGTACATTTACTTTTTGGTTTGTCGCCTCCGTTAAATATCAATGAATTGTTTACTAGTTGGTTAAAAAGAGGGAAAAAAAGTATAACATATGGTTATTAACAGCGGCGTCATCTTTCCTTTGGGCGATCTGGCTAACAAGGAATGAAATGGTTTTTGATAAATGCAAACCGAAATCTCTTTTGCAGGTACTTTTTCGAGGAACTCACTGGCTGTGTCAATAGGCGAAGCTGCAGCGGTGTGACGATCTTCATGATCAGTTGCTTTCTGTGGCGCAATTCCTCGAGGAGTCTGCACTACATTTTTTCGGTTCCAGTGGGTGGCTTTCGCATAGACTCATTGGTTTGGTTTAGTCATAAACCGTTTGTTAAAACCTTGTTTAAGTTGGTGTGCTTGTAAACTTTGCATCGGAGTTTGTAATAATTGGCCTGATTCTATCTTTTGATAGATGAAGCTGGATTAATTTCCTTTATTAAAAAAAGAGAGAGTTCACAATATAACCATGAGGCTCCTACCCTAGCGTCGATGCACTGGCTGTGATATTAATATATTCCATTTTCTAAAAAAAAATGCTCCTACTTTAGCTAGGTCAAATAAATTTGACTTGTACAGTTGTACGGAGACAATCTATGAACATGGATCTCCATTGTTAGCATCAGCAGCTGAATCAACTACTGACCACAAGAATGAACGAATGGTAACAAGGTCCAGAGAGTACAAGTGCCTCAAACTCATCCTCTTGTATCAGGATGATCAATCTGTTCCCCATTATACTAATCACTGTTCTGTCCATTGTCATCTTACGTTGCAGCAATGAGCGCTCCCAGCTTGCAATTTTCTCCACAAACAAATCATGTGTTGTGGGGATTGGTAGTGTGCGGTGAAATAACCATCAAAGCAGCCAGGCTGGTAAAACCTGACATCATGCAAATACTCTACAGGCTGACGAGTAGTATTGAACTTCTCGACCCACATGCCCATACTAACATCTTCCATCTTGAATAGCTGTGTCATGAAAAACATAGCCATTAGAAATCACACATTCAGACTCCATAATTAAAAAAAAAATATTGCTGTATGACTAGAGATGGAGAAAATGTATAACTGCTGTACTTACTCTTAATGTCTTACTATCAAACTCGGATAAAATATATTGAGCAATATCTGATGAAATCACATAGCCAGGCCCATTAGCATAAGGAGGATACACTTCCTCTGGCCATTCCTGTTAGGAATAGAAAAATAAAGATCAAATATGTGTAGCGTAAATGTGGTATTGAAGTATTGAACCACTAAACTGAAATTTAAGAAGAAAAGAAAGGAACGACTTAAGTTTGGTATGAAACATATAGGGTCACCATACTGTCCAAAATAGCAATGATATTTGCACGATTACAACTAGCTATGCAAGCTATTCTGCCAAAAGATGCTGCTTTCAATTTCTACATATCATAAAGAGCGGCGTATTTGAAAAGGGTAAATCATATTCATGAGACCAAAAAGGGCTCGTACCTGATGACCTAACAATTCATGCTAATCCTGTAACCTAGCATTAAGGGATGGCCATCTGAAAGGGTTTTTAGCCTTTTTAAGGAGTGGCATAATGCACATGCGACAGCTCTTTAACTGTACAGAAAAATAGAGTCTTACCTCATATGTGACAGACCATTTCCCAGATCTTAAGGGTCTATGGTAGTAGTTTATGTTTCCCACATAAATGCTCTTTCCACTTTGGACCTTGTTTACTTGATCCAATACAGATTCAATTCTCACAAATGTATCATCATCACATTTCATTATGTGCTTTGCAGGAACAACCCTCACCTGAAAATTAATTGCAATGTCATGATGAATTATGCAAATCATACTAATGCATGAAGAGGAACTAAAACAAATCATTCAAACAAATCCAAATTACGCACCCCATACTCAACAATGGCGACAGTTTTTAGAACAACAAGGTCATAGCTATCCATGAATGGAACTATAACAATGTCCCCAAAGTAATCTGCCTCCTTCTTCAGCTCTTCATTGACCTCGTTTCTTCCATTCTGTGAAGCGTTTTCTTTATTAGATTTGAACAGAAAATTGCTATCAAACTAATAATTCAGCTGTAGAAACCTACCAGAGCAACAAAGAAGCGAGCAACAACATCAGATGATCTCCTGGTAGAAATCATCCATGACTTGCGAACAGCCATACGCTCAGCAAAATGATTGGCAGATGACAGGATACCAATAAAAAGTTCAACAGGTTCAGTTGGCAAGGGTGAGGCCTTCCACTGTTCAGACATCTCAAGATAACTTCTTGTTCCAAAAGTAGGAGGTGAAGTGGGCAAAGAACCAGCCAGAACGGACTCGACATCAATGTCTCCTTTCAGAGACAACCGTGTCGCATCCTCAAGATTATAGCCCTGTCAAGCCAAAAATTGAGCAACATTAGAAAATTAAATCTTGAGATATCACTGAGAACAATCCTCACAGAGTTCCCTAATAACAAACTCACGGTGCGGTAAGGGAAGGACGCTACATGCCGGCCATCAACATTGACATGGTAGCCTTCCAAACCAGCTGTTATGATTAGAACAAATTGCTTGCCCTCTGCAAATGGGTATGACCAGTTGACATTCCGCCTACCAATCAAACGATTTAGCCACCATTTCATCCGTGATTCTTGTGTCTCGTTGTTATCACCACGAATCCATTTGTCACACTTCAATTCCCCGTCAACTGAAAAGTCAATAATATAACTTCAGTTTCTTTGAAGACAATTTACCAAGCTAACTTTCAAAGGTACTACTACATTCTTGAAGATGAAGGAATCCTTGTATCTTTTGGGCGAATTCTGGAAACAGCTACTATGCCAGGTTCAGACGAAAGCAATGGTAATTTCGTAGCCAACAATGCGACAGTACACAAAACGAGGCATAACCGAGGAAAAATGAAGATTAGCAACAGAGGAGCTCACCAGTGTCATCGTCCGGCCGTGACGCCCACCCCTCGCACCGCTGCGGCTGCGCCCACTGCATCCGATAGCACGTATTGAGCTCGATGACAGGGCGGCCGCTGAAGTCCCCACGGATCCTGGGGTTGAAGTGGAGTATCCTGGGCGGCTCCTCCCCCTGCACCGCCTTGGTGCCCAGGAGCTCGAGCATGAACTGCGACACCATGACCGGCGCGCCACCACCCTCCCTCGCTCCCGCGACCACCGCCCGCGCGGCCCGTGGGCGCGCCACCACCGTGAGGCGCGACCCCACCGCCATCCCGCACGGCAGGTCCACCGCGACTCCCTCGCCGCTGCTCAGCCGGTCCGTTGGCGCCCAGACCGTCGCGGGGCAGGAGGCCGACGCGGCAGCGGACGGAGACGGCGAAGGGGACGAGGAGGAGGAGGACAGGGAGGCGGGAGCGGGGGTGGAGAGGAGGTGCGCGAGGTGGGGCGCCGCGGCGGCGAATGCGGCGGAGGCCGAGGCGTCGATGGATGATGATGCGGCGGCAGAGGAGGAGGAGGAGGAGTTGGTGGCGCGGCGGTGGACGCGGACGGAGGAGACGGCGAGCGGGGCAGTCCTGACGGGGCGGAGCGGGGAGGACGACGCAGAGGAGGCGTGGAGGAGCTCGCGGCGGCGGGCGCTGTGCGCTGCAGCGGGCGTGTGGCGGGGTGAGGCGGTGGAGACGGCGAAGGAAGGCAGCTCGAAGAGGAGGAGGAAGAGGAGGTACGCCGCCGCCGCGGCCAGCAGCGCGACGCGGCACGCGCGCTTCGGCGGCATGGCGCGGCCGTCCGTTCGCGAACGGTGGGGTGGGGCAAGCAAGAGGACTCGCCGACGCCAATCGCCGAGTCGGTCAAGTAGCCGTTTGGGGAGACGTGTGCGTGCGCGGGCAAAGACTTTTCGGGGAGTTGTCGTGGAAGTGGAGGATTGGGTGTTTGAAGACGAGACCGTTGCCGTGGCACCAGGGTGGGTGGGGGCAGGCAGGAACGCACGCGGCGTTCGTGATGCCGGCCCGACGCCACGCCACGGCTTGCAGTAACGGCTTTGTTGCGCCCAATTTTTGGTCGCCCGCTTAGA
>DXKC01004638.1:0-17543 GCA_031170775.1 Cymbopogon citratus
ACTACTATTTACCTCTAGGACATTCATGTACCTCCACGGCATCCCCTTGGGCTATAAAAGGGGACGCCTGGGGTAGTTTTGAAGGGGCCCCGGTTTCCGAATACAACTCAGTGCTTTCTCTAAGTCCTGAGATATACGGAACACAACTCACCCACGCTTGTAACCCCTACTACGAGCACTTCGGTGCGAGATAATACAAGTCCACCCTCCTCCACTGGACGTAGGGCCTTCCTTGCCCAAACCAGTATAAATCTTTTGTCCATCTTGCATCACCACCCGAGGCGGGAATACGCAGCATCATAAATTTACTTGCCGGTGTTAAGGCATCGAGCCTCGAAACACTGACACATTTAATAACCGTGCTATAAAATTCTCTATTAAAACTGGTTTCATGAGAGTTGCATGACATTAAATAAGTTGATGTGGGTTAAAATAAATGAAGAGAGGTGATAAAAGTTTTATGGGAGTTTTTCAATATATTGAGTCCTGTAAAGTGGGAGATGAAACTCTTCATTGGCCTAGAACATTTCTAGGGCGGTTCTTCAACTCACCCTTGTCTTCGTAAAACTACTAGAGTACTCAATTGTTATTAGAGGGGATGAGACAATTCAATTGCTCTAGTATTCTTGCAATAATAATCCTTTTTTTTGGTGGCCACCACTAAAAACACCTACTCTTGTATCTCCTTCAATAGTTACTTCTTCTCCACCGACCATGCTTGTTAACCATGGCGGCAATGGGAGCGCTACCTGCATCCAATGGTCTCCACTGTGGACATAATGCTACCCGAGCATGCATGGGAAGATGAGAGAATAGGGGGAAGACAAAAAATAAATAAATTGTAACATGATAGGTGGGAGCAACATGATCTATTAGGCTAGTCTCAGTGCTGGTTTCATCGAGTATCATGCACATTTAATGCAGTGACACATCTGCACAGAGGCAATTTTTGCATGAAATGGAGAGGAGAGAGAGGGGAATCGTTTCACCATGGTGAAACACGGTAGCGCTGTTTCCCATGACTGGAAACAGTGTGAAACGCGCGTTGAGGCGTTTCACGCGGGAAGAAGGCGAGCTCCGTCGGGCCGTGCGTGGGAAGAAGCCGAGCTCCGTCGCGGGAGGGGAAGAGAGGAAAGTGCGACGACCGCCGGGCCGCCATGGGCTCCGTCGGGCGGCGGCTTCGCCCCTCGCCGCCGCAATCTCCGCCGTGGCGCCGTCGGGCATGGTTGCTCTGGCCATGGAGGGGAAGCGGTGGTGCTGCGGTGACGGGGTGAGGTCCTCGGCGTCGGTGCGGCCATTGGACTCAGGCGAGCGTGCTTTCGCCGGCCATGACGGCCTCTCCGGGCACGGCTGGGACGGTCTTGGCGGGGCGGCGTATCCGGCAGGAAGCGGTCTTGGCGGGACGGCGCCGGCAGGGCGAGCCCATAGGAGTGGACAAGGATGCAGACGCCCGCCGGGGGCGCGGGCTCCGCCTGGCGTGAGCGCGAGCTTCACCTCCGCTGGGGCGGGGGCTCCACGTCGCCGTTGCGGGAGAGCCGGCCGTTGCGGGAGCTTCACCGTCGTGGCCTAGTGGGCGCCATTCGCCGTGGGGAGGAAGCCGGCCGTGGAGGGGAAGCCGGCCGCGGGCACAAGGTGCGGGCGCGGCTGCGCCGGGGTGGGGGCTCCACCTCGCCGTTGCGGGAGAGTCTGCCGGCGCGGGAGCTTCGCCTCCGTCGTGGCTTCGTGGGCGCCGTTCACCGCGGAGAGGAAGCCGGTCGTGGGCACAAGGCGCGGGCGTGGCTCCGCCGCGGGACCTCCATCGCGGGCACCGTCCACCACCGCACATCCTTCTCCTCCGGCGAATCTGCCGCGAACGAGCAGCGGCCAGGGGGCACGGCTCCTCCGCCGCGAGTCGCGGCTGTGAGAAGCATCTCGGGGAAGAATCAAGACGGTGGGTCCCACACATTGGATAAAATATACATATGAAACTGTGCAACGAAATCATGCATTGAGAAACCCTATTTCACTCCGTTTCATGAAGTGTGTCACGTCTTAGAAATAGGGAGGTGAAACCCTGATTGAGTCTGGCCTTACCAGTCAGGCTATTTAATACAAATAAAACTCTTACTAAGACTGATCAATTACATACATCAGTGGTTTGCTGACGTCGATAGTTTATATGTGGAAATAGAACTCTAGCAGGTTTTGGATTATAACAAATCTATAACAACTTTTAAAGACATCTTATTTTTTTGCAAAAAACATAATTTTGAATCTAGAAGTATTATTTACTCCTATGGGATATAATCGAAGTAGCATTGATGAGAAGATCAGCTCATGATAGTTTGTTTTTAAAGAATGATAAGCGTTTTTTGAATCTTGATAATTAATGAAAAACTCAAGTAAATAATTTTTTAATTCAACAGTACAACGCGGATGTGATATATGTTATAATATTAACCTACCATTATTTACTAAGTTTGAACATAATCTCAGAGAAACTTTCAATATAAATCCATTAATACAAGTTAAACACGTTTCATGCTCTAAACTTAAATATAATTGTGGGGTTCACACCTGGCCTCCTACCCTCACGTGGAGGTGTGAAGAGCCAAGGAGGACGACGTGGGTTTACCGTAGGAATCAGGCGGAGCATTTCAGAAAAGACTGAGGGTTCGGGGAAGAATTGGTGATGAAATAAATGCGAAGAAAATTTCTATTAAATTGGCCAAAAATATCTCTCTACAAGATGAGCGCCTCCCAGTATTTATTGGCCATGCCGGTAGACTCATCTAAATGACATAAGGGTTTTCCTTCGCCCGTCCAAATGCCGGGCTAGCCAGCGGCAAAATTGTACTTCGCGCTCCTAACCTAACCGCTCCAAGTGAGTCCTCCTTTCCGCCGCTGTTGATAGGACAAGGCACTAGGTGTAGGGTTTGCACAAGCTTCAAGAGGTCCCGTCGTTCGATGAAGGTCCCACGATGTTGTTTCCCTTGCCACCATGTCATTACGAGAACAAGGAGAGGCGAAGAGTCTAAGTTATGGTTAAACTGTGACCCTCGTTGATGCTCTGCGAAAGGTAGAGGGTCGGTGCTGCGTAAGGGCCGTGAGGGTGGCTAAGAGGGTTCTTTGCGAGGGTGCTTCCACAAACAATAATTCCAATAATTAGTAGTCAAATCAAATTTATGTAAGTCCTTATTTGAAATATGATATAATTTTCAAATACATATCCTTTTATCTTTATTATAGAAAGACCGTTAAAAAAGTAAGAAACATTTTTTTTGACAATGGAACAGAATATATTGATTAATAGCAACTTGCTGCTAGCACCATTACATCGTTAATGGTTATATTTTGGAGCACCGTAATAATAGGACACTCAAGATCATGGTGTGCATAAGCACAAATCTCACTAACCATAGTCTGACTATCTTGAAAAGCAACAAGAGCTTGCTTTGCAAGCAAATCAGCCATCTGATTGAGTCTTCTATTCACTCTTCTAATAACAATAGAAGTGTCCTGAATTGAGGAGCTGAAGATTTGAGTGAGAGGTTTAATCCTCTAATCCGAAGGATGCTCAAGATCAGTGCCATTGATGAAGTGGACTAACTGTTGATTGTCATTTAGAAGAGCAGCTTGGTGAATCTGTAAAGAATTGAGTAGCTTTGTTGCTAGCGCCATGGCAGCAGCTTCTGCCATTATAACCGAGCACGAAGACTTGTGTACCGCCTTAATGAAAATACTGATTAGAGGCTGAACCTGTGTATTGACAATAAAAATCCCTAGCCCAGCAGGTAAGGGTCCATGGAGAGGTTGATTTGAAGTAGCTGCATCATCAGTATAACAGCGCCAGCCCTCCAAGAGTGTTGGATCTTGGATGAAGAGAGGGTCAATGGCATTGTCAACAGTGGTACCTACATTGGAGGTCATCATACCTTGGGTTGGGCCGATGTTCTGCTGCTGCATTGATGTATCAGGCACATAGCCATTAGCCGGTGTAGAGGTTGCTGGTGGTGTCGATGCAGGGTGTCCATTGGCTCCACTTCCTTCCAATACAGAGAAATGGGTCTGCATATGAGCGTTGTAAGCTTGGTGGACTTGGACGGGAGTCCAAGTTCGCCTTTGAAACCTGTTGTCATTGCGTGCTTTCCATATGTACCAGAGAATAAAGAGAGTTTTGCAAAGAGTTTCATGAGAGGGATTATTAGTAATGAGCAAAGGAAGTGAAATTTGAACTCCATCTTCATCTGTGTCAACTGCATGGGTGAGTAAAGGTGGATTGGCAGTTGTCCAAACCTGACTAGGTAAAGTACATAGAAAAAAGAGGTGATTATCAGTTTCTATAGCCCCACAATAGGTGCAGTGTTGGTCAATATGACTGGAATAGCGACCAGCCCTTTCTCCAGTTGCAATAGCTCTTCTAATAAGTCTCCAAGCAAAGGTTTTGAGGATGGGAGGAATAATCTTGCTTTTCCATACCTTTTGAAGAATTTGATTGGCCTCAGTGGTGATGCTTCGGACCCCTGATCAGGTAGTTGATGAATTTCTCGAGATGCCAGGTACCTGTAAGCAGCTTTAGTAGTACAATGACCATTAGAGGCAGGATTCCATCTTAGAATGTCATTATGGCTGGAACTGACAACATGGGTATTTTCAATAATATGGACAGCCTACTGAGTAAAAGTAGTAGATAGTTTTTGGTGATCCCAATCGTGGGAATCATTAGTCCAAAGATTAGAGACAGTGGAAGACAGAGGATGATTAGTAACAGGCATGAGCAGGTGACGATGGATATTGTGCCAAACAGGAGACTAGGGAGTGGACCAAATAGAGGAGTTACCATTATGGATTTGAATGGTGGCATTGTCATAAAGGTGGTGTTTGACTTGCATAATGGAAGATCAAAAGATAAAAAAAGTAAGAAACATTAGCAAGACCATTGCGAAAAAGAAATTACTAGAAAACACCGTGTTAAATCCAAAAACCCAGCAAATCGTCCTTCATTTTTCGTTATTCCGGTATATATCATTCCACCCACGCCGCGCCGCGCCTTGCCCCCTTCCCATCTACATCTTCTCTTTCCCTGCTGCTGCCGCCGCCGCTGCGGCCTCCTCTCCTCTGCTCCTCTCTCCCCTACCATGATGGTATCGTCCCTCTTGTTGCCACCCTGCCGCTCCATAAAGCTCCGCGGCCGCAAGATGTGGCCTCACCATTTCCACTACGTCTCAGCCCTCCCTGCCTGCTCGCGCTAGCCGCCGGCTCCCTTTCTTCTTTTCGCCGAACACTTGGTGTGCTCCTTCCTCCCTTTCTTCTTTGTTCGATAAATCCATCTAGATGACCAACGCCTCCTTGGGAACGGCCGCTCGCGCCGGCGGCGGGGGCGGCCGCTGCTTCACGCTGTTGGCGTCGCTCAACAGCCGCTTGGCAACAGGTTGCGCATCCGACGCTGTGGATGCAAGAAATCACAAAAAGCCTAGGAATTCCCAGCGTATGGCGCCTGCTTCGTGCCAAGAACCCGAGGCAGTTGTCGGGGGCGCCCTAGCATGTCCTCCTCCTCTGAGGGATCAAGAACCGGTGAATAACAAACGTGGGTGCGACTTCAATGGCGAGATGATCTGGGCTTCCAAGAAGCAGCGCTCTTCCGTCGCTGCAGCTTGTGAGCATGGCAATGCGGTTGCTGAGGTGAAGAGGGCTGCGGCTGCTGCCACGTCGTCCCCAATTGCACAGGCGAAGAGGGCTGCCGCTCCTGCAATTGCTGCCAAGTCGTCCCCAATTGTGGAAGAATCGAAAGGCCAGTCGCCGTGGGGGAGCATTGGTGTGGCCCTGGGTGAGAAGAAAGAAGAAAAGCTCCGGCCTTGCATGTTCCCGGCCCCTGTTTGTGGCTTGGATGGTCTGCACCGAGACTCGGAGGTTACTGTCCTGGGCATTGCATTGCCGTCTCGCCGTGTTAAGAGACCTGTGGATCGTGATCACCGCTGGCAGATGAAGAGGACCCGCCCTTGCCCTCCCACCATGGCAGTTTGTGAGGGCAGCAACAGAATATTGCCATCAGCTCAGTCGGCAGAAATCCAGGAACCGACAAGTAGGAGCAACCCTGTGCAAGAAGCAAAGGCTGCTGGTCAGCATGGTCGCAAGACTGCCAATTCTTATACTCCAATGCGACCTTTCATGAGCTTGAGCTATGGCCTTCAATACTTGGGCGTGACCGATGTGACACCAGTTCTTGCCAAGACTCTAACTGCCACAGATTGCAGCTTGGACCAGTCCCGCGTGCAATTGTCACCTCGGGAGGTCATGGATTCACCGTTGTTCAGCATTCTTACAACAGATGAGCATAGCTCTGTGCACCAATGGGACGGTCAGGATGGACTAGAGTTGGAGGCCATTGATCGACATGGTTATTCCTACAACATGAGGTTCAAGTATATATACAGCGCCAGGCAATACCGCCTTATGCAAGCATGGGTACCTTTCTTGAGACAGAATGGCGTGCGCCAGGGGGATTTGATCGAGGTTGGGGCTTTCCGTGTTGATGGGAGGCTCGTGCTAATGTTGCTGAACTATGCAACAGAGGGGTGGATTCCTGAAGAGATAGAGGCAGCAAAAGGCTTGTTGATGCTGTCAGATTGCAACTATGGAACAAAGTCATAGAAATTATGTCCAGTACATTGCATCGCAGATGATGCTGTCAAGTAGGTCCATTTATATCTGGGATATTTAGGTGATAAACTTTTATAGTTCTCTGTTCATTTTTGGCTGCTTGGTGCCCTTGATTACTGGTTTCTGTGCTAGGTTGCTGTCATGCTGCAGGAGTTTGTTATCTCTTAGTTGTGATTCTTTGTAGGATTTACTATCAACATACTTTAAGATGCTAGTATACAGAATAGGTTGTTCAATTCTGTAGCCTTGAGTGCATCGTAAATATATTTTTTCTTATATAATCATAGGAAAACAAAAAAGACAGAATTTACCTTGTGACTATGAAACTGAATAGTTCTTTCTTACTTATTCTCCTTGTCATTTTCTGCACGTGACACAAGTTATGCTTCAATATGATGTGCACTGATATCGGTTGCTTATACTTTTGGGGCTCCCATTCTGATTCTCGCTGGAATTTTGTCACAGTGTCAGGTAGTTTTTTAATTATTGTTGTGTGCACTAATTACAATGACTATGCACATCAATGTTTATCTCAAGGTTTAATAGTATCTGGGAGTTGATCTTCATTTCTTTTCTATTATGTATTCGGACTACCTTGGCAACATTTAGTGCATACTTGTTGCATATCTCTAACTTCTTCTGTAACTGCATTTAGTCAGGAAGCTAACATGGAGTACCTTTTCATCAAAGCAGTGTGCTCTGGTATTATACTTAGCCACAACTATTAAGAGAAATGTAGGAATATGATA
This sequence comes from Cymbopogon citratus, assembly GCA_031170775.1. NCBI lineage: Eukaryota > Viridiplantae > Streptophyta > Magnoliopsida > Poales > Poaceae > Cymbopogon > Cymbopogon citratus. Next base: position 7,389 of record DXKC01004638.1, read on the forward strand.
AACCTTTGAAATTGAATTCTTTCCATATAAAGATTAGTATACGAGGCTAGCATTAGCGAATACCTTTGCTGTATAGTTCGACGAAACAGCTAAAAGCAACTCTGAACTGTTACTTTGGTTGAGAATACTGTGGTGTTCCTAAATCCTAACCCAGTATGTTTTTTTCCTTCATAGAAAATATGTACATGTATTATGTGTGCATAGCGTGCAGTGTAATGGTCCATTTATATCTGGGATGTTTAGGTGATAACTTTTGTAGTTCTCTGCTCATTTTAGGCGGCTTAGTGCCCTTGATTACTGGTTTTTTATGCTAGGTTGCTGTCATGCTGCAGGAGTTTGTTATCTCTTAGATGTGATTCTTTGTAGGATTTAGTATCAACATACTTCAAGATGCTAGCATACAGAATAGCTTGTTCAATTCTGTAGCCTTGAGTGCATTGTAAGTATATTTTTTCTTACATAATCATAGGAAAGCAAAAAAGGAAGAATTTACCTTGTGATTATGAATATTTGAAATAGGTCTTGCTACTTATTGTCCTTGTCATTTTCTGCATGTGACACAATGCTTCAATATGATGTGCCCTGATATGGTTGCTCATTCCTATTCTTGCTGGAATTCTGTCACATTTTCAGGTAGTTCTTTAATTATTGTTGTGTGCATGATTATAATGATTATGCACATAAATGTTTATATCAAGGTTTAATAGTATCTTGGAGATGATTTTGTTTTCTTTTCTAGCATGTATTGGACTACCCTTGGTGACATTTAGTGCATACTTGTTGCATATCTGTAGTTCACTTCTTTGGATTTAGCCAGGAAGCTATCTAAGAGTACCTTTTTCATCAAAGCAGTGTGGTCTAGCATTTGAATTCTTAGACACATCTCCCTAAGGGAAAGTAGGAAGATGATAAACCTTTGGAATTTGATTTCTTTAAAAATTGGTGAATAAGGTTATCATCTGTGTTACAGTTTGATAAAACAGCTAAAAAGAACTCTGTACTGTAACTTTGGTTGAGAATACTTTTTGGTGTTCCTAACTCGGTAATTTTGCCTTGAGATAAAATCTGTACATGTATTATGTGTGTATAGTGTGCAGTGTAGGTTTGGCATTTCCATTATCTACCTTGTTTGTACAAGCCCTAAAATTCATTGCTGGTTTTGTCCTCAGATAAATCAAGAAGTCTTGGTTTGCTTGTAATAGTTGTGAACAATAAAAAAGATTGCTTATGTGCTGTTATCTGTTGGAACATCACATCATATAATAGGCCTGTAGACCAGGATAGCATATTGAGATAAACCAGAGTTGCTGCAGTCTGCACCAAATCGTGAGTATGGGATAAGTTGCAGGGCTTTTTTGATAGAACTGTGTCTTTTATACCTTTTTGGAGTTATAATAATGTACTACAAAACCGCCCATGAATGATCCTTTATGATCTGAAATGTTTTTCCTCTAAGCACACATAACCTTATCAAGAATGACTCATTTACACCTTCCTAAATATCTACTGTTTTGAGTGTCTTCCTGGGTTCTTCAGTTGATTCATGTCATCTCCATGTAATAATGTTTAGATGCTTGTATATATTTGTATAGTATGGATTTCAAAGGTAAAGATGCCAAGTAGATAGACATAAGTATGTTTGTGTTGGAATGTAATATGGCAAGTGGGCCTGTCCACGGTGCCTATATATATGTACGCTGACTATTCATGGTAATGCATTGAGAATTCCCCTAATCACTTTCTATCATGGTATCACGGGAAGGTTAAGATTCTTTCCGCTTCCACTGACTGCGCGTCTCCTCCGAGATCGCGCCGCCGCCGCCAGGTGCCCGATTGCCGGCCAGCAGGCCCTCTTCCTCCCACGCAACCGTGACCACGCGACGCGTCTCTCCGTCTACGCGATCCGTCCGTGCGATGTGACGTTCCACGCCCGACGTTCGGCCGACACTCGTCCACACGACTCGCGACGCCCGACGCCGGCCTCGACCACGTGCCACGCGATGCCTGATGCCACCCGGCCTCGGTGTCATCCACGTGATCTGCGCCGCTCGGCCTCGGCCTCGTCCACGCGAATCCCGACGCCGCTCTTGACTTCGCTCTCTGTTGGTAGTCCTTATTGCATGCTTTTCACCGCCAACTTGATATGAAAATAATCTCCAAAACTTAGCAATAGGGTTTTTCACTAATCATTTTCACAAGTTTTGGTGTTCTACTTGTTTTGCAGGGCATTATATTAAAACACATATAAAATGGGTCAAAAGAAGAGAAAAGAATAAAGAAAGAATTTTGGCCCATGGCAAATCAAGAGGGAAAATAGACAAAGGCCATTTTGGAACAGTTTTGGACCAAAACCAGCATGCCACGACCATCTAGGCCTAGAGAGGAACCCGCCGACCGAAGATGGGCACGATCGGGCTCAGGGGTGCGCCGGCCGGCGCACCTGGGCCGGCCGCCCCCCACTAAGTCGGTTCGAGCCCAACTTTGGCAGGTCGGTACATTAAGTGTAGAGGAGGGCGGTGTGCTCATGGTTTTTCCCAGAATACCCCCAAACCGCCTTCCACCTGCTATAAAAGGAGAGGAGGAGCACCCGTCTCACACACACTCTACACTACAATATAGTCTATTTGAGCTTTCACTTCTATATCTTTAGAGTAGTAGTAGTGTCCCTCCAGGTGCTAGTGCCTAGTTGCATTAGAGAAAAGAGGAAGAGAGAGGAGGATAGAGTGGAGGCGGAGCCGGCTTGTTGGTTCCTCCTCCAACTTGTACCTCTACAGAGCCGCCTCCTTCGTGAGTAAGATCTGCATTCTTTCTATGCAATTTCCTAGTGATCTATTTAACTAAAAGTTTAGTGCTTGCTTGCTTTCTTACGGGATCTCCGCTAGACCGAGTGCTTTAACCTAATTAAGAATTCAGGCTAAAGTAATAGCCTCTAGCGTAGACGTGGTGTCTGGGCTTGGGAGTTACCTGAGTTTGCGCCCAACCCCATGGATAGTTGTGGTAGCCCCAGAGGTGACAGACCCGACAAGGCCTTTGTATTCCACCACATTCGGGTTGGTGCTTTCATAGAGCTTTAGGCTGCCTGATCCTGGTTACATCTTCCCAGTCTTTTCGAGAACCGAAAAGGAACAACTGCTCCGAAGTAAGCGGGTTCAGTAAGCTAGGACTTTAGTTATCTAGTGACCTTGGGCTGAGCTTAGAATACCCTCTCATCATACAAAAATATCCTTCTACCTTCTTCTCTTGGACATTCTTGCTTCTCTCCAGTTCACTTCTGTTTCCTATGGAAAATATGATACCCTGAATACTTCTGGGTGAATGCTACAACGGTATCCATGTGCTTGCGGATTTCTCTGTTTGCATTAACAAATACCAACAAGCTTTCTAGCGCTGTTGCCGGGGAACGGTAGCTGTTCTAGAGTTGAACCAAGTCGTCCGTGTATCCTTTTATTTTTCTATTACCAAAAAATATATATGCACCATACCACTACCACCACCCCTACCACATGGATTCCACTCCTATCTATAAATATTCAGCTCCAAAGGGTGATTCGTTGGAGCCTCCACCATCACATCCCATCCACATAGATGGCTATGAGCTTCGCCCTGGTTTCATAGCCATGGTTCGGGCACAATCCTTCTCTAGGCATGAAGATGAAAATCCTTATAACCACCTTTGGGAATTTGAGCATTTGTGTTCTTGCCTAGTTTTTATCTGGCATAACACAAGAGACCATAAAGTGGAAATTGTTTCCGTTCCCCCTTTTGGGAAGAGCAAAACAATGGTATGCTCATTCCGTTGGAGGAGTAAATGGGAATTGGGACGAACTTGGGACAAATTTTGTCTCGCTTTCTTCCCTATTTCCTGAGTTAATGCCCTTCGAATAGAAATCCTTACTTTTCAGCAAAAAGAGAAGGGGACTCTAGGAGCAGCTTGGGCTAGGTTCACAAATCTTATCAATACTGGCCCAGACCTCTCTTTGCCTGACCATGTCCTTCTAGATCACTTTTATCATGGTCTTAGCAAAGAAGACACTCTCCAACTTGACTTATCTTCTGGAGGCTCATTCGTGCACAAATCCATTAGTGAAGGGAACACCATTTTAGAAAAAATCCTCGAAAACACTCCCTACACTAGTATATATGATGAGTTCCTTGAAGAATCTATAGAGTCAAGCCCCGACCAACAAGAGGAGTCACCCACCACCAAATTTGAGATTATTTCAAATCCTCTTCATAATTTGGTAGCTGGTGAATCTTCCATTGAGGGGATGCATGACACTTTTCAGGATAATTATCCTCAACCTAGTACATGCCCCTTTGAATTTGAGGATAATATTTTTCTCGATGATGAGTTTCCTAACTCAACATCATCACATGCCTCAAATTCCAATATGAGACATCACGAACACTACAAAGATAGCATAGAGGGAGAATCATTCCATATAAAAAAACATTTCTATCCCTTCCTCCTCTATGCAAACCTTTGGTGTCTCATCCAATTTGATTTTTAAACATAGGGGTGAGGTTATGTCAGTCTCCATAGCATCTACAACTTATCCTAATCTTACGGAGAATTTGAATTGTTATGAAAATACTCCCCCTAAATCAAAAGATTTTATTGATGAGCATGGAAGTTACTTCCTAACCATCCCAACAAATCCATGCTCACATGAAAATTTTTTAAAAACAATCTGTAACTCTGCCATCACAAGCATCATCTACAACCCTTCCTGCTCTTGGTTCATAGAAACTTTAGAAGAGTTGTTGTAGATGCTTTTGTGTATCACAAATTTTGTAAATCCAAAATTGGCATGAGCTTTATAATTCAACCCACAAAGGTTGATGTTGGAGGGGGAACCACATCATCAACATTGAACCTATTTCAAAAAGGTTTTCCAAGGATGAGCTTTTGTCCTAAAACAAGCACTTGCGGGAGATAACCCGTCCCTTTGACTTTAATAAAGTTATTCAAAAAAAGAAAACAATCTTTTACTTCCATAAAGATTTACAAAAAAAAATATACATAAGATTATTGTGCTTAAAACAAATAAAAAACATATATTGCTTTGATTATTTTCGGTCACTAGAATTATCTCAAAACAAAAAATCTATTACTATTACTATTATTATCACCTATAATCTTATTATTATTGTGAAAAAATAAAAAAATTTCCTTTTTAAATAAAAGCGAGAACATGTTGTCAAGCTAGTATGTACCTTCGGGTATTCTTGTCGCTAACCATTCCAGGTTAAGATAAAGAAGAGTACGGGTCATATGGAGCTTGAGAACATGGGGCGACATCAACGACATGTTGTGATGCTCTTGAGGGATGGAACATACTCACAAGGAGACCCTGACCCAGCATACTTGACTTTTATACAAAAGTCTAAGTGTGGGAGAAGAAGGTGAGAAGCCCGAGTCCGCTCGTACCAAGGGACATTCATGAAAATGAACGAAAGTTGATGTTAGCTTTGCCTTGCTATAAAAAATACATATAAAAAAGAGAAAAAAGGAGTGTTGAAAAAACAAAGAGAGTAAAAAAAGAAAGAAAGAGTCAGAAAAAAGATATACCTTTATGAGATATAAAAGTGAAACAAATATATAGAGAAAAAAATATATAATGATAAGAAAAAAGGAGAATCCTCCTTTACACCTTTGCTACCCATAAGGCCAATGTTCCATATACACTTTTTGTGTGTGATCCGGCCTGATGGTTCTCCTGAGCTGGAGCCTGTGCGGTCACGCCGCCGTTGCAGCACCTTCAAAGAAACCCACATATGCTGCCGGTCAGAACACTTAGGTATGCAAAAGGTAATAAATATTCACCAACCCCTTTTTCTCATATTTGTTTCCATATGATCATTCAAATTCTTGCCTCCTTGTTTATGTCTTTGGCTCTATGTTTGGGTATACTGACATGAGTACTTATGTGGTACATTCATAGGCTTTTTCAAATTAAGCATGGTGCTTAGGTTGAAATATGGTACATTCATAGGCTTTTTCAAATTAAGCATGGTGCTTAGGTTGAAATAGCTTGCTTTAATCATAATTTGACATGGTGTTGAATTTTGATTAATGAACTTTGAGTTGTTTTCATAAATAATGGAAGTAATCTGAAATGGAAATAAAACTTGGCTATGTTTACATTGCATCTTTTATCTTAGCCTTGCTTGAGCTCTAATAAAAATTGGTTGAACAAGTTTTAGTAAAATTAAAAAAATTAAGTAATAATAATATGGATAATAAAATTTTAACTTCTTGTGTTTTTCTAGTCGATAGGACCTTTGTTTGTTTCTTTTGCTTGTTTTCTTTATAAAATAAAAAGTAGGTACAAAAATAAGTGTGGGGGAGATCTTTCAAACATAACTCAAACAAATTCAAGATCTCCCCAAACACATTGCACAAGCATCAAGCAATTCATCGTATAGAAGGATGAGACAAAATACTTCCATTAGCTCCTTCATCTTCAATGGTGGTTTGTGTAACTCTACCCTCACTCCTCTAAAAGTTTTGAATATTAACATTGAAGAAATTTTAAAATCAAAACTTTTAATGCTCAAACCTTTTGATGCTCCATCTCCATGTTATCCTATGATTAAAATTTGCACAGTCTTTATTCTTTGCCAATATTCTGACAATTTATGAACACTTATCATAGAGACCCCATTTTATCTAAGTAATTGACGACCCCATTTTATCTAAGTAATTGACGAATGAGATATAGTAGGATGACATGACGCTTGCTTATTTCTTGCAAGGAACTTGGGATTTATTTCATTTAGCAAAAAATAAAAATAGCATGTTCTTTGAATGATATGCAAATACCTACCAAGGCCATATATGATCTTTCATGATAAAACCTTCCATATATGTCTCTTATTTTGTGTTGAGTTTGATCAAGTTTTGTGACCCCCTGTTGAGAGATGTTTCATGCTCCCAAGATCAGAATTCACGTACACGCACAAATAAAGTTGCCAACTCTTACACCGAGAGTTGTACACAACATGCATTCATTTTTCCATCTATGAAAATAAATTGCACTACTCCTATCCTAGGAGTAGGCGCAAAATATATCTTCCACTTAGATCCACCCAAAAAATTTCTACCCCCATGATGGGGTGAACCAAAAATATGTTTGCTAGGTTCCATAAAAATATATGCTCTAAATCCTTGTTCACATCTCCCTTATAGTTTTTGTCGCAATTAGAGGCACGAGGCTATCATAAAAAAAAGAAAGAAAAAAGGGCTGAAGTAAAAAAAAGTGGAGAAGGAAAAAGTGAAAAAAATATATATAGAAAAGAAAAGAAAAAAAGAAGAGAAAAGAGAGAATAAGATAGCCCATGCCTCATAGTGCATTTTCCTAAATAAAGGAGACGTGTTTTAAAAGAGCATAGTAGAATTAGGTTAGACACATATCAATCCAACATTTTTATCCACACACTTGCACAATTCTAATCTAAGAGTATGACCCTTCCCTCCAGTGAGGTCCGGAATTTGACTTAACAACACATGCAAGGTAAGTGTGCCTTATACTTTTCATTCCTACCTAAACCTCCAGATAAACCTTGTAGAAGTAGGATGATCAAGTGAAGGCAATACCTCTATATGCCTTGGTGAGGAACCACATATAAAAAAATAATGAGTGACTTGAGAGAATCATTCAAGGAACATAAACTATCTTTATGTTTTCAAAAACTTATAAAAACCCAAGTTTCTGAGTAAGGATAAGAGTGAGAAGATTTGAATCCAAGCTGTTCCATTTTTCAATTACCCAAGATGACTTGGTAGACACTTAGAAGTTCACAGGTTCAGATGAAGCTTGTTGTATGTAGATTTTCAAATCAAGGAGATAAACCCGCTTAGTTTTTCAAATCTTTACTCGAGGACGAGTAAAGAACTAAGTGTGGGGGAACTTGTTGGCAGTCCTTATTGCATACTTTTCACCGCCAACTTGATATGAAAACAATTACCAAAACTTAGCAATAGGGTTTTTCACTAATCATTTTCACAAGTTTTGGTATTCTACTTGTTTTGCAGGGCATTATATTAAAACACATATAAAATGGGTCAAAAGAAGAGAAAAGAATAAAGAAAGAATTTTGGTCCATAGAAAATCAAGAGGGAAAATAGACAAAGGCCATTTTGGAACAGTTTTGGACCAAAACCAGCATGCCACGACCATCTAGGCCTAGAGAGGAACCCACCGACCGAAGATGGGCGCGATCGGGCTCAGGGGTGCGCCGGCTGGCGCACCTGGGCCGGCCTGTCCCTCACTAAGTCGGTTCGAGCCCAACTTTGGCAGGTCGGTACATTAAGTGTAGAGGAGGGTGGTCGCTCATGGTTTTTCTTAGAATGCCCCCGAACCGCCTTCCACCTGCTATAAAAGGAGAGGAGGAGCACCCCTCTCACACACACTCTACTCCACTACACTCTACACTACAATGTAGTCCAACTTCCACTTCTATATCTTTAGAGTAGTAGTAGTGTCCCTCTAGGTGCTAGTGCCTAGTTGTATTAGAGAAAAGAGGAAGAGAGAGGAGGATAGAGCGGAGGCGGAGCTGGCTTGTCGGTTCCTCCTTCAAGTTGTACCTCTATGGAGCCGCCTCCTTCGTTAGTAAGATCCGCATTCTTTCTATGAAATTTCCTAGTGATCTATTTAACTAAAAGTTTAGTGCTTACTTGCTTGCTTACGGGATCTCCACTCGACCGAGTGCTTTAGCCTAATTAAGAATTTGGGCTAGAGTAGTAGCCTCTAGCGTAGACATGCAGTTTGGGCTAGGGAGTTACATGAGTTTGCGCCCAACCCCACGGATAGTTGTGGTAGCCCTAGGGGTGACAGACCCGACATGGCCTTTGTATTCCACCACGTTCGGGTTGGTGTTTTCGTAGAGCTTTAGGCTGCCTGATCCTGGTTATGTCTTCCTAGTATTTTCGAGAACCGGAAAGGAACAACTGCTCCGAAGTAAGTGGGTTCGGTAAGTCAGTACTTTAGTTATCTAGTGACCTTGGGCTGAGCTTAGAATACCCTCTCATCCTACAAAAATATCCTTCTACCTTCTTCTCTTGGACGTTCTTGCTTCTCTCTAGTTCACTTCTGTTCCCTGTGGAAAATACGATACCCTGAATTCTTCCGGGTGAATGCTACATGGCATCCGTATGCTTGTGGATTTCTCTGTTTGCGTTAACAAATACCAACACCCTCCTGGTCGCCCGAGGACACCGCGATCTCGTTGCCTAGCTTCGGCTGGATCACGCGTCGACTTTGGCTCCAGGCATCTATGTACCCGATCTGCTCCAGGTGATTGGCTCCAGGCATCTACTTTATTCAGGTGATCGGCTCCACGCATCTACATCGTCTACATCGCCCGCTTTGCTCCTAGTCCGATGGCCGAAACCGATGCCGAGCGCTACGCTCGTGAGTAGGGTGAACGTGATGCCACAAAGGTTCGTCGCAAGGCGGTAGAGGCCCGTGCCGCTGCCCTCGACGCGCATGAGACCAAGTACACAGCCGTCCATGCCGCAGCCATCACCGTCCTCAACATCAAGGTCCTTGTGCCCTTGGTTCTCGATCGCACCACTAATAACTACAACTGGTGGCGCGCCTTGTTCCTCACCATCTTGGGCAAGTATGCCCTTACCGACCACGTCCTCTCCGACGTTGTCAACGCCGATTGACCATTGTTGGTGTAGATGGATTGCATGTGCTGACATGGATCTACTGCACGGTCCACACCGACCTCTAGGAATTGGTGATGAACCGCCAGCCCAACGGTCGCGGCGCCTGCATCTACCTCGAGAACGAGTTTCTTGGCCAGCACGAATCGCGGCCCTGCTGCTCTCGGTGGAGTTTCGCACAGCGAAACAGGGATCGACCTCGATCACCGACTTCTACCGCCATCTTGAGACAATGGCGGTGACCCTTGGTGACTACGGCGATCCGATCGGGGACCCACTTTGGTCCTCACCCTCCTCCGCGGCCTCAACAGCAAGTTCTGGCCCATGGTCTCCAACCTCAAGATGCAACAGCCCTTCTGTTGATGGTGGATATACCATAGAAATCCACATACAAAACACCATCAACATGCCTCGGTTGCAAGGGGGAATAATATGACATGAGCATATTTTATCAATAATTAGTTCCACTTGTACTCTTA
>DXKC01004643.1:0-10883 GCA_031170775.1 Cymbopogon citratus
CGTTGTTGACATTTTTGGTGGTTAGTCAAACACATCATAAACAAATGCTTACAAAGTCATGGCCTAGACTGTGGTGATGCAAGCTGGCTTTGGCATATGGGCTGTGGCATGCTCTCAACGTGGCCAACCCATTCCAAATCAACTTCAGTAGGCACATGACTCAATGCCTGCAAGGCTGCAAGCGAGGGGCTGGCTTGTGAAAAAGAAGGCTAGTCACTCTGATTGACATAATAATCACTTTCGATCCTATAATCCCATCGAAATTGGTTAGATTCTGGAGCATATGAACCCACGTATTTTTAGAATCTAATCATATATATTCAAAGAATTCGTACCCAATCCAAGGGCCTAGCCCCTGAAAAATCTGGCTCACTCTCTTGTTATTGCAATTGCTTTACATGTAAAAAGAAAAAACTGACATAACCTTTTGCTGTGTTTCTGTTATAGTAGCCACCTTATTTTCAGTAAGAAGACATATCTCAAATCCTAAAGGGCCAAGGAAGCTTGTTGAAGTTGCTTTTCAACTCCGCTGCTGCTGCCGGTGAGTCACATTATTGCTTACAAGTTTACAAGTCACAAATGGTCTGTTAGTCGTTAATTGCTAAAGCTTGGTACTCAATACCGCACTAGGACATAGTATTATTGAAAGAAAACATTAGTATCACATCTGGATGGATATAGGAGGTTTATAGTGGTATCATGTATTTCTTCATGTCCTTCTCAACTGCTTTGGCAAAACTGTCCAAATTTAGCAATTAACCCTTGAAGAAAACTGGACAAAAAGAAACCAAAACCTCGCAGACTCATCCAACAAAAAAGTGGAGCGAATGATATCAGTGAATAAAAATCCTGTGATGCCTAGTCTCTCATTATCCACCTTTTTTCTCTCTCCCATACCTCGCAATTTTCTTGGAGCGCATTCATTACATCCTTATCTGTCTCTCACCGCCTCCTCATCTCTTGCAGCATGAGCCTCACAATTTCATGAAACGAAATCCTTGTAAAATCCTTAGCTTCTGGAAGGTAGAGGCGAGTAAGTAGGCGACAACAGCCATGTGAGTACGTGACCGTCCGGCCATACCCGGACCAGACTTGAGCTCCGTCCAGCTCTCCATTAATGGAATCAATCAGGTCTGGAAAATGACACTCGCTCCATGCATGGCAGTAATGGGATGCATCTAGAGCCAAGTACAGTTTAAGCTTAAGACACCACAACAGGCAAGTACGCCTCCAATTGAATGGCAAACACTCTCACACGAAGACAAAGGTGAGCATTTGATGCAACCTTCAAGAGTCTCTCTAATGGCGGTATCACAGATAATAAAATCTGCATGCAACCATTGTTTTCCACTACTATATTCCATCCAACCTTTCTCCTCCCACAGAATATCCTAGCTACAGATATTGGCTGCTACTCTCTAATTAGCAATTGCCTGATGAGCACTCAAGATTATCTCATGCCATTATGGCCATTAGTTTATGCTGGGTTTCAAGCTTCAACTAAATGGAAATGCTGCAATAGAAGAGAAGAGAGGCCACATGCTATATTCTCTATTGATTAACAGATTAAATGAAGATGAAACTGTAAACCTTCAGAGCAAGCAAAGTAGACAGAATTTAGATTGGTTAGCCTTGCTGGCCGAAGGGATCAAATGGCAACAATGTAGCTACAAAGCATAATTGATCCCCCCAAACTAGTAGGAACAGAAGAAATCAAAGAAAGAAAACATATGCAAGCAAGAGTGGTGAAGCAAAAGAGGGTGGTGAAAGAAGTGACTACAAAAAATGAAGGATAAGATGAAACCAAAAACGGAAGGGAAGAGAGGATAAGAGCTCTCCTGACTTCCCTTGTTTAATCCCACACCCCCTCTGGGAGCCCATAAAAAATGAGGCGGGGGATTAAGCAAATGATGGTGGTGGTGCTGACCGCTGAGCTTTGTCTCCCACCATGGCTACTGCTCCTGCTGCGGCGGCTGCTGCTGCTGTTGGTGTTGCTGTGGGGACTGTTGCTGCCCCTGCGGCGGCGGCTGCTGCCTCCTACCACCGCTGCCGGTGTGCTTATTGTTGTGCATCCAGACCTTGAAGACCTGCCGGCGGACGCCGACCTGGTCGCAGAAGTGCTGCACCAGAGCGTCGTCTTGCTTCTGCATCCGCCAGCCGAGACGCTCCGCGAACGCCAGCATCTGCTCCTTCTGCTCCGGCGTGAACTTGGTCCGGAACCGCTTCCGCCGGACATGGCCATGCGCTTGCGCCTGCGCGGCAGCGGCGGCGGCCGTCCCGGACGGCGGGCCACGCTCCTCGCTGGACGACTCGGTCGTGGTGCCGCCGCCGCTGCCGCTGGGCGTGCCATGGTACGGGAACGTCGGCGGCACGTAGTGGGGGTGTGCGGCGGCGGCGTAGTGGGGGTGGGGCGGAGGCAGGAGCAGCGGGACGCGCGGGGCCGTGGCGGTCGGGGGCGACACCACCGGCGGCGCGGGCGCCGGGAGCAGGAGCTGGTGTCGGCGCCGCGCGTCGTCCTTGCGGTGGAAGCTGCGGTGGCAACCGCAGGCGGCGCACTTGAGCCTGTGTCGCCGTCCCCGCCGGGCATGAACTCCCCGCAGCCGTCGACGACGTGCCCGCCCAGCGCCGCCGCGTGGTTGCGCAGGCACTCGTGGTACCTCCCCTCGGCGTCGGCGGCGTGGTTCTGGTTCCCCGAGCCGGGGACTGAGGTGAGGACGGGCGGCGGCGCTGAGCTGGCGCCCATCTCCTCCGACACGGGCTCCTCCTCCTCCTCCTCCGGCTCCTGGCCCCTGAATTCCATCAGCGCATGCCTGCCGCGGCGACGAGGACGGACCCGACGCCGTTCGTGAGAGCGACGGGACGCCTCACAAGAAGGCCGGCGCGTCGCGGCTGCTCGCTCCCGCTCCCTCTTGTGTCGCACGGGCCGCAGCCTGCTGGAGGGCCGGGGTCGGCTGGTGTAGTTGCGGTCAGTAGCGAGCTATCACTCGCCTCACTCTCCTCCCCAACTCCATTCGTATCCGTCTCGTCGTTTTCCTAGGGGTGCCCGGGCCGACCGCCTGCGGCTGCCGTGTGGTGTGGTGCGGTGTGGGTTGGCTTTTGTGCTTTTGTTCGCGTGTGCTATGGAGGAGGAGGGAGTCTGATGAGCAGGGCGGCAGCGGATTCCGGCGGCCTGACGGTGACCGCCTGCGGCGAGGCTTGACGAGAACAGGGCCGGTGGTGGTTCCGGGCTGGCTGTGGCTGAGCTGGGGAGCGGCGGTTTTGTTTCCTACCGGCGGTCGGTCCGCGGTGGGCGGTGGCGGTGTAGTGCAGCGACCGACAAGGCGGGCAGCGGGTGAGGTCGCCGGACCCCCCTCGCGTCCACATGCCATGCCAGGCGGGGCCCAAGCTCCCAGGCTTTAATGATGCAGCCGGCGAGAATTGGGCGGCGCGGCACGTACTCCTCCTACCGCGGACTGTAGGCACGGGCCCAGGGACTGGGAGGAGGGTAGATGGATGGCCGTCGGATCGGGACGGTCATCGGGGAACAGCGCGGCCGTGGCGCCAGCCTCTAAGATACGGTGCACAGTGGTGTAGATCAGGCGTCCGGACTCCGGACCGGACCCTGGCCACCACCCCCGACCTAGTCGACTGATTGTCCCTTTCGGATGCGGCCGCCGGCTACGGCTAGCGCTAATTGCTACTAATCTGATTAGCTTACAGCTATGCCCTCTCTGCTACGGTGACTTGTACGGAGTACGGAGTAGCTGATTTCTTTCTGTTATCAGATTGGACGTTTTGATTTTAACCACTTCTTCTTTTACAAATAAACTGTGTTCAGGTAGTATTTGTATTTTTGCCCGTATAGATATGCGGGTACAGGGGTGCATGTGATGAAAAAAAATTAGACATAATTCACCCTTTTCATTTGTTTGTATCAACACTTATCACTCAATTATTCAGTGGTGTTTTTCTCTCACAGCAAATTAGTATCCGTCAGAATCAACCAGCATCAACCAGCCATCGGACCTGAGACCTGGCTACACGTTCCATTACAAATATAAACTATCATTTGTTTTGTATTTTTGGGGCCTCAAACAATTATTTTGGGATACGGCATCACAGGGATGTGCAGCCGTGCAGGCCCTTGACAACAGCGACTGTACTCCAATTTGCTGCAGCGCGTGCTGTCGTGCGGAGTTGCACTGCCAACACGCACCATTTCGTTGACCCGTGCCTCACCTCAACCAGATATTTCTCTCGGGGGTCGGGGCCCGCACCACCAGTTCACCATATCCACAGTGACCTCGGCGTCGCTGTCAATGACGCACAGGTTACACATTTGATTATAGAAAACTCATTTTTGTCACCATACAACTATAGAAGGCTTCAAGAACAGAAGAACAGAAACCATTTTTTTTTGTCACCATACAAATTGCAGTGCCTTCTATAGTTGTATGGTGACAAAAATTTATCAGGCCAAATTTTTTGTTTCTATGACTAATTAGTCGGACTGATAAATTCAGACGAACAGAACGTCTATCATTGGACATGCAAGGTTGGAAGGAACCACAATTCTACAAAAGGAGGAGATCAAGGACATGCTAGCATTTCGTTAAACCTTTATATTTGGTTCGAGAAAGTATTATGAGTTATATATGTCGTTTTATATTCAAAAATACTTGCAAAGTATCTTATATTTGAAGGATTTTATGAATATGAATATATTCTACAAGAAAATTTGATACAAGATACACATCGAAAACTATACAATGTCAGATGTGTCAGGTATTTGTAACCGGAAGGATATCTTTTATAAGGATGTAGTGTAGGTAGAGTTACTTTAGATTTGTATATATAAGTGGGTAATTTGGAAGAAACTTATATCTAGTTACTAGTGTCAACAATGATGATTAGAATATACCGAATTCATGTCTGAATGTTTCTATTTTTTGAGAATGTGTAGTGTATTTCTCTTTTGTAACCCATTAGCTTGATCTGAAGTGCTGGCTGCAGTAGCAACGAGCACTTCCTAATTCCGATGACTCCGTACAGCAGCGAGAAATCACATTCATGGATGATATACTGGCAATCGATCCAACTATGTGTATTTTGAGCCACTGCTTTGCCACGTCTATGATGGCAATGGCAATGGCGTGCGACCCAGCTTTGCACGCTAAAGAAATGACTGCAAGCGAAGACGTCGGCTCGCGCTCCCGAAGGCTTCGGCAGCCATGCTAATCTCTCCGCTCTGTCCTGCCAGCCAACTAGCTGCGGACATCGCCGGCATCTCCTCCTCTTCGGCTCTCACCGCAGCCACTGGTCCGTTACCGTCGTCGTACCGTGCTTCAAAGACCCCTGGGAGCTTCCCGGCGGCCAGCATCTCCCTCGCCGCGCCACGGCGTAGCTTCCCCGACGTCGTCTTCGGCACCACCCCACCGTCGACCAGCACGACCAAACCAACCCTGACACCTTCTTCTCGCAACACTGCTGCCCTTATTCCGTCGCACAAGCCCCTGTGCTCGCCACCAATGGCACTTCCCTTCTGTAGCTCCGCGACGACGGCCACGACGCCGGTGCGCGACGGTGACCACGGCGTCGACGACGTCGCGAAAGCTGCGACGCAGCCTCCTCTCAGGCGATCCGGCGCGCTGCCGAAGGCCGCTGTCTCGACGTAGTGTGCGTGCACGCGCCGCCGTCCGCCGCTGCCGTTCTCTAGCGCGATGACGTCGGTGCTCCGGCCGACGACGTACAGGTACCTCTCCGCCCCCTTGACCACGCCGCGGTCGCCCGTGCGCACGAAGCACGCGCCGGCGCGCCCCGGCACCCTCGCGCAGAACACCTCGCGGGTCGCCGACGGGTGGCCGAGGTACCCCGACGCGTTGCTCGGCGAGGACACCCATATCTCCCCCTCCACGCCGTCCTCCACCGGCTCGCCGGTGTCCTCGTCCACGACGGCGATCTCGATCTCCGCCACTTCGTTCGCCGCGGCCAGCCTCGCCGACGGCAGGAGCTTCATGTAGGACGGGAGGTGACCAGAGGATGACTCGCTCGTTCGCCACGCGGTGGACACGAACGTGCAGTTCTCCGCGAGGCCGTACGACGGCGAGACGGACGTGGCACGCAGGCCGTGGCTACAGAACGCCTCCACGAACTCGTCAACGCACGACTCGTAGATGGGCTCGTTGATGAGGATGAGGTTGCGCAGGCTCCCGAGCTCAAGCGGCCGCCGCCGGCTGCCGCGATGTCGTCCGCGGCCGCGCCGGAGCACCAGCGGAAGCGCGAACGACGGCACAGGCGTGCACGTGGCCCCGAACTCGGAGACGAGCTCGAGCCAGAGGCTTGGGCGCCGGAGAAATGCGCCCGGGGCGGCGAGCACGCAGGTGGCGCCGGCGACGACGGTGAGGAGCAGGAACATGAGGCCGCAGTCGTGGTACTGCGGCAGCCACGACACGATGACGCTGCCCGGGTGCAGGTCGTAGGCCTTCCTCGCGGCCCGCACGTTGTGGGCCGCCGAGCCCGCGGTGACCACCACGGGCTTTGGGACGTCCGTTGCGCCCGAGGTGTACTGGATCAGGTACACGTCGTTCGGCCCACAGCCCAAGTACGGCGTTTCCGGCCCATCACAGCCGCGCTCCCGCTCCAGGTCGTCGACGGCCAGCCAGCGCAGGCTCCCCAGCATGGCAGCCAGCCGGGCCCGGGCGTTGTCTCCCCTGGCACCGGCGTCGGAAGAAGCAACCGTCTTGGCGACGGAGTCGATGTACCCGGCGTCGGCGACGGCGGCCGTTGGCCTGGTCTGCGACACGGCGCGCAGGAGGTGCGCGTGCGCGGGGCCGCCTCCGGTCGCGAACCCGGCCGGGTTGGGTGGCACGACGGGCACCGCCGTGAGCCCGGCGCGCTGGCACGCGAAGAGGAGCTTGACGAGACGGAGGCCCGGCGAGGCGAGCACGAGGACAGCGTCGCCCCGTCTGAGCCTGCCGACAGTTCCGGCAAGGAGGTTGCGCGCCATGCGGCCGGCGGCGTCGTCGAGCTCGGCGTAGGTCAGCACGGTGCGTGTCGATGCCGCGTCGTCGTCCGCCCAAATGAAGGCCGGCTTGGCGGCGAACGCCGGCAGCTTTGCCCACATGGGGAGGTAGCGGTCGACCACCGGTTGGTCCGGGTAGCACGCGTCGTAGTTCTCGGTGCACATGGCCGCGCGCGCGCGCGCGCGCTGTTGCCTTCTCTTCTTCTTCTTTGCAGCAATTATTGCTAGCTGCTTTCTGCTGCTGCTAGTGTGTGCTTGTTACTCCTCTATATATAGAAGGTGTCGAGGTGAGGTGAACGATGGTCCCTTTCTTGGAAACAAAAGAAAACTAAGGAAAAGACAAGAGGAGTTCGTCTTTCTTCCAATTATTCAAACGAACTAAAAAATGGCAAATTGGCAATGCGATGACGTTGCAAATCCGAGTCTTTTTTGTTGGGTGACTTCATATATTACTCGAGTTGCATGATAACATTGCGAATTCATTTTGCCACAACGCCTTGGCCTTGCTCGTTAATACCGTAGTCCACAGCACATATTCACCGTGCAGTAATAATAATGATTAGCAATAAGTAAATAATGGTGTGGTGACGCGGATGAAAGCAAATGAAAGTACAGGTTAGCGCGCCGAACAGAATGTGTTTGTTGGTTTCGATCTCCTTGGGTATAACCGATGAGCACGGGTGGATATCTGAGAGCATATCCTATTATCCCCTGCCTGCAATAGCATTACTCTGCATTCCAATCTAAGTGCAGCATGGCCGTGCCATGCCATGACATGCTTTATATACTGAACTTATTACACATATGATGAGGTGTCGAGGTGAGGTGATCGATGGTTCCGTTCTTTGGGCAAAAAAATAAAAAGCTAAGAGCATCTTCAAGAGCTTTTTTAAATCTCAGTCTCCAAAATTACAATTTTTGGAGTCGTTTGCATAAAAATCGGTTTCTATATATCTTTTGACTCTCCAACAGTTTTTTTTTCCTATTCTCATGCACAGTTTGAAGAGTCATTCTTGTCATCTATTTTTTACTAGCGAAAAATCCAAAATGGAAAATGGCTATATTTGGATGACACTAAAATTTCTATTCCTAACATTTAGGAGCAATATAGAGATTAGGACGAGAGGAGACCAAGTTCATCTTTCTTCCAATTGATCAAACAAACTACAGAATTACAATGTCATGATTTGTTGCAAATCCCAGTCTTGCATGCATAACGTTGCGAATTCATTTTGCCACACTTGATGCGCTTGTTAATACAGTAACGATAATTAACAATAAGTAAATGTTGGTGACGCGGATGAAAGCAAATTAAAGTGTTGGTTTCTCCTTGGGTGTAATGTAAGCGATGAGCACGGGTGGATATCTCAGAGCATATCCCATAATCCCCTGCATGCATTTCTCTGCATTCCAACCTAAGTACAGTATGTGCATGCCATGCCATGTTTTATAAACTAAACTTAATTCCACATGCATCCAGAGATATGATGCAAGGTGCCGTAGGAATCCGTTGATGTCGAGGCAACGGAGGCGACTACCAGTCCAAAATGCAGCAAGACAAACACATGACCACAGGGCATATCTTCGTATATTCGTGCTGCCTGGTTGCTGGCGCTGGGGCAGCTGGAGCCGGCCGACGTCCATGGCCACCTGACGATCGACCTGACGTCGATGACGACGTAGGAACAAATCATTTATATTTGTATCTTATTGTTACCAATAGCATAAACAGAGACCTCAACAGTTGTCTTGAAAGTCGAAACAGACTACCACAACCCTTTCAGATCACAACACAAAAGGAGAAACATTTGGACAACGTACCAGACAACAGACAACTCTTAGTAGAGTAACCATGGTCCATTTGACACTTGCTATAAGTATGGCGTACCAAGTTCTACTGCATCCTACGTACACAATATAGAGTAGAACCTTAGAACCTGGCAGCAGATTACTGATGAGCGACATCAGTGGAGGATAAGAAGAGACCCAGCACAGGCGAATGGAGATTTTTCAATAATCAATAAGAAAAGATGAAGAGAGCAGGGCCACAAAGATTGAAGTCATGCCATGGATATGCAGCTGCAAAATACCTGCATTTCACTCAATGCAATCATGCAAATTCCTACGTATAACGAAAACCAGAAAATTAACACAGAGCCGCATGATAGAGGTATACCATACACAACTACTATATCATAGTACGACTGATGAATCTAAGATCATTCTCATCCACATGTGAAACTCCTAGAAAAGCTAGAAAGACAAGGCACTACTCCCATGTCCAAAATCCATGTTCCCAACAAAATGTCGAGCTGTTCTAGTGTGGGGGGTAATCTTTGCCAAGGTTGGGGGAGTTGCTCCTGTAATCTTCGCCAAGTTTTTTTTTTCCTCTTCAAAAACAATAAATTTCATCTTGTTGGGGTTATAGAAACTGAAGGACATGAAATCACTTCCCAGTGAAGAAGCAAGAGTTGGCTGATTTCGACAGCTACAAGTCCAGCAAGGATTTGTGGCTAGGAAAGATGAAGAATGACTGGGAGAGGCTGCTGTTTCAGAACTCACAAGGCACACATCTGGGAAGAGAAAAAGATGCCTGAGGAGGTGAAAGAGTTTCTGGCTGATCAGAAGACGCTCGAGGATGCCATCATATCTGGCAAATGGTTCGATGTGTCAAGTTTGGGATTTCATATCAGGATTTAGTCTTCTGTGGAGCATATTTGGACAGGTGTATCATCCCACCTGGATGCTGTATTCGATCTTGTCTGCTTACTGGGGCAAGGCACTAAATCTCTAAAAAAACATTAATTTCGCCAAGGATGGTTTAGCCCTGTCAATTCAGCTAAAAAATGAAAAGATATAATATCCAAAAAATGGTTCTGCAATAGAGCTGTGGAGGGGAAAGCATTAGTACATTATTAACCAAAACCACTGTTCCTTTCAATTTAACAGATGTTTTTTCACTTTCTAAAACCCAAAGTCACTAGCGGTTGGAAGGAGCTCTTGTAACATTCCATAAACCTGACTGAGTGCTCGCAAAACAAAAGAAAAAAGTGTGTAAAGGAATTTAAAAACACAATAAACCGCAGAAAATTCTATATAACTGAAAATTTTGGCGGAACCCATTTTGCCGGCATTGTATCAAACAGATCAATAGGCAAGCTTCAAAAGATCCAAAACATAGTAACTTGTATCAAAATTTCTGTTTCTTCGATAACCGATGTTGAGCAACAGGGAGGAGCTCTTGTAACATTCCATAAAAATAAACATGTCCAAAAAAAACTGCAAGTGTAACAGAATATTAAAATATGCGATAAACTGAATTTGATGTAACCTATTTTGCCAGCATAGTGTCGAACAAAAAAAATATAGAATCTTGAAAAGATCCAAAACGTAATAATTTTAATTAAAATTTCCGTTTCTTCAATAACCGAGGTTATTTTGGTTTCCACTACCAAAAGTCACAAGCAATCGGGAGGAGCTCCTGTAACATTCCCTAAAAATGTGTGCTCGCCAAAAGAAAGTGCACGTGTAACAGAACATTAAAAGGCAATAAACCACAAAGTTCTACATTACTGAATTTTGGAAGAACCTATTTTACTGGTATTGTATCAAACAGATCAATATGCATGCTTGAAAAGTCCACCATAATAATCAAAATTTATGTATTTTCATAGCCGATGTTGTTTGGTTAGATGGGTCTTGTATTAAGCATGGAAGGACCTCAAAGCCATCAGCAAATGGGAGGACCTCAATTTTGGTTAGACGGGCCTTGTGTTAAGCATGGAATTACCAACAGAGGGGGGGGGGGGGGGGGGTAATATGGCAAATACAAATAAAAATTTTATTGCAAATTAAAAAAAAAATGAAACAATTTAACTTGGTT
>DXKC01004646.1:0-11324 GCA_031170775.1 Cymbopogon citratus
TGGCTCTGGCATAGCAGCGGCGGACTCCTCCGTGGGCGCCATAGACGTAACTTGCTAAGCTAACTTGGAAACCGTGCGCCACGGACTCCAGCAGCGAGTTCCAGCCGCAGTGGGTGACGAACACCACCCCCCACTGCATGCGCGGTGCGATAGGATGGGCAGCTGCGGGAGCTTCCACGCCAGGCTGCCAAAGCTGACGAACACGATGGAGGGTGACCACGCTCTACTGGACGCTGCGCGACGCGCCGACGCCATGGCGTCGACGTCATGGTTGGAGAGGCAGAGCAGGATGAGCGTCCACACAAGTTTGCCGAGTGCCGCCTTGTAGCACGACACGAACTGGCCCTCGAGGTCCACGAACGTGTTCACCATGGCGTCGTCGGCCATGCGCATGGCCTCCACACTGTCCCTCCAGAGCGCCTCCCACCCCGGCGAGTTAAAGAATCTTCTGCGCCGTGGCCTTGGTTACCTCCACGCGCACCAGCATGCCTAGCACAACGAACCTCTCCTGCTCATCGTTGGCCGCCGTGTTCATCATCATCTCGCGTAACCCGTTGTCGATGCCGTTGAGGTCACAGAGCGAATAGAAGCATGATGGCCTGTGGAAGAAAAGACGAGGGATGTCGAGGCTTCTGGCCACGCCGGCCGTCCACGCCAACACTATGTTTCTATAACTTTTACCATACCGCCCTCAATTACATAGAACAATTTCGAAATTAGAATTATCTTAATTTTTTTAGGCATTGATATCATCAATTTCAGTACGCACCTAGTGCGTATGGGCCCACCATTCAATACGCACCTGGTGCTCTTCCGGTACCTCTCAGATTGGTTCCTCTTGGTTCCTGTGTCTTTTCAACCGTCGGATCGGGCACCGTGAGACGTCCATTTTTCGACAACCATTGTAAAAAAACTCTAAATCTATATCCATACCAAATGTTTAGGGTATGGATAGAAATTACTATCCATTAGGAGGACGTGTATGTTGGATAACAGGATCTCAATCACAACGAGTATGATCAAATTGGCTAGCCTAACACGATGAACGCGCAAGAACTTGATGGACGCACACTGGAACACACGGCAACCGCCAGGGTGACAGCGCCCCTTTTCGCTCTAGCAAACACCAAGTACATTAGGGTTTACAACCAACCAGATGCGCTAACACGCTCCTCTTACATCAGGGTATTTATACCAGCACCTAATGAACACGGTTTACACACTCGAATTTAAATAAAGTGGATACAAAGAGAGATAAAAGTAAACTGCTTGCACTGGGATGCTCCCGCGGCGCGGTGACCACGCTCCCGCAGCAACCGCTCGCTCACTCCACTTCAAACCGAAGTCTTCACGTGCTCTCTTGTTGCCAGCTCAGCGCCACCGTCTTCCACATCATCCTTGCAGCATGCTTACTCCATCATTCTCCCCCTTAAGCTTGATGCTCTACCACTCATAACAGAAAATGAGGGCCACGTGTGCATCAACTCTCTGCATCATTGTGCTGGTGATTATGTCTTCAACCCTCTCTTCTTGCAAACCTGGTAAGTATATATAAATTCTTTTGTACTTTCAACAATTAATTCCACTCATGCGTTGTTTATAAACTCAGCTTTTGGATGCACGCAGGTTCTTCGTGTAGTATCACATTACCCAATTGCACTGCGGACAAATGCAAAAGAAAATGCATGGAGTTTGCCATCGCAGAAGGTGCACCCATAAAGTGGTCCTACTGTGAGAAGCCGAATAGTTGCGAGTGCGAGTTATATCCCATTTCGCCGTCTGCCCCAAACCACCAAAGCCAAGAAGCTGATGCAGAGGATGATGATGGAAGTTTTGTTTGATTATAATATGGGGCACCAATGATGGATCGGATCGTTACATGAAGGCAGACAATACCGTACTGCTAACTCTTGCATGTAATCTATCCATGACCTGTTTCCATATAGGTCTAAAACAATAATGAATCGCCAATCATTTCTATACTTTTGGTTGAGTTACGCAAAACACGACCAAGAAATTTCGAGCATGTCTCAGTTCATCAATCCGACTTGGCAGTTTGTTCTCCCTAGTAGAAGGCCAATGGGCGTGGCTCTCTCTATCGTCGCTTGGCAGCCTTTTTTAGCACGAAAAAATATTTCTCAATAGTAACCCTTTTGGCCATAGCAAATGCCATGTTTGGAAATAATTGAATAATATTTTTTGATAATTATACGGCACACAACACTCAATGCCGCAGGTCGGAAATGAAAATTCAATATTAAAATTAACAAATGAACAAAACAATACAATACAATGCTTGTAGTTTTTATCTTATTCCACAGCTCAGGGCTTCTTCAATAACTCTCTTCGTGCAGTCAAATCACCCCCTCAACTTCTCCCATTTATTTGTTAGGTAAGTTTTCTATAGCTTGGAAAAACATAATTTACCTCGGTATAGCCCACACTGTTCAAATGAGTGTTTGGCACATTTCCTTTTCTAATAGATTATTCAATAAAGTGAACTGATCTATAGATCTGGTTGGGATCCTCAAGGTGAACCTGCACACCTAATCGTTTAAGTCCTTAACTTCACACAGTGCTCGCATTTTTGTGAATTTATTCTAATATTTAATGGCGCTTTGCATTAAGACAAGTATTGTGGATGAAATTTAGTCTTCTGTTTTTCTTTAGTTTTTGTTGCAATGTCAAGCTATAGCCATTGGGGAAAATATTCTCCCTGTTAGCAATGTCTGTCTCATATGACTGCAAGTATAGTGACACAAGTGTCCACTGTATGAGCTGGCAAAAAAAAGGTGTCCACTGTAATGAACACTGATTTTGTCACGAGGGAAAAATCGACAGAGTGAAAGGGTGCAGAAACCTCTTAAACTTTTAAAGTTGTATTTCATTGGATACATACAAAGACAACAATGGAGAATATTTATTGTTGTGGGAGGTCTTTTATTAGTATTAATATTTATTATACCTTTAATTGGTAGGGGTGGTTGATAGACATTTACCACCCTGGGTGGTGAATAGGGAATATATACATATATATCCATTGTGAATACTTATATCTGTATTGTGCATACATATATCAACATTATTATTATGTACGCTGCAGGTAAACATATTTATCTCTATTGCTTGTGGATACGCAGCATGTATCCCCATATATCTCTATTTTTAGATAATAATATATATATCTGTATTGTGGATACTTAGTATATATTAAGATGTGCCACAGCTTGTATCCCCATATATATCTCTACGTTTTTAGATAATCATATATATCTCCATTGTGGATACATATAGTATATATTAAGATGTGCTGCTGCATGTATCCCCATATATATCTCTATGTTTTTAGATAATCATATTTATCTCGATTGGCGATACATATACCAACATATATATGTGCCACTGCATACATATAAACATGACAGAGCAAGGCAGTAAGCATACCAGAATACAAGTTCAACAAATATACTAATACCCTTCTCCACTTGCCACTCGGTTAGGAAGATAAAAATGAAAACCAAGTGCGCTGCAGCTCTCTGCATTGTCCTGGTGATTATGTCTTCCACCCTCTCGTCCTGCTGTCGTGGTAAATATAGAACTTCTTTGTACTTACAATATATAATTCCACTCATGTGTGGTTTATAAAGTCAGCTATGGATGTATGCAGCTGCGACTATAGGTATCCCAGTAACTGGATGCACAGAGGAACTTTGCCAAAGAAAATGTGCGTACTATGCCAAAGAGATTGGCGGAGTGGTAAAGACGTCCCACTGTTCGACGACGACTCGTTGCAGTTGCGAGATCGGTGCCAAACAGCGTCAGCCCGATACCACTGAAGTCAAGCAGGGATTAGCTGATGCCGAGGTTGATAATGCAACTTTTGTTTGAATAGAATATCTTGTATTAAAATGGACACCAATATAAAGGTGGATAGGATCATTAGATGGACGTAGACAATAGCGTACTGCTACCTCTAGCATGGAATTTATCCGTTTCCTTTTCCCGTTGAGGTCTAATAAAATAATTGCGCGCCATTTCAATACTTCTGCTCACCCAATGTATCCATTCGAGTTACAACTATTTACTTCAGGCCATACCGAATTCTGTACTTCAGAGTTGACCAGGTCATTGCTCGGGTTTTGTAGAGTTATGCCAAACCGGAATGAGAAATTCTTAGCGCGCCACATCGGTCAAATTGACTATTGTACACGACGTTGCATCACACCTAGTCACCCGATGGCGGTTTGCTCTCCCTATAGTATAAGGCTAATGTTGGTGCCTCTCCATCATGGCTTGGCAGCCTTTTTTAGCCAAAAAACTTTTTTTTCATAGTATCGCTTTTGGTCACACCAAACTCCTTGCCACAAGACATGAATGCTTGGCGCCACGTGCATTGGCACAATTCAGCATGCCACTACAGCATTGTCACAGTTGTCATCTTTGCCACTGGTGAACTGACGTAGCAATTTGGTCAGCAGACTTAGTTATGCCAACATTTCACCACCGCCCACGGCACAACAGAATCAAGTCTCTATAGCGAGACGGCACAACAGAATCAAGTCTCTATAGCGAGACGACTCATCCACATATCAACGACACCTACTACTACAGAATTGAACATCAGTGTACGTTCGCTCGCCATGGACCTCCCGCATGCCACCACGCAGTCAGCCTCCTTTGTACTGAAGAGTTTCTTTGCACGAGAAGTTCTATCCCAGCTACACACGACGATGGGATGTGTGTCACATTTATTTATTTATTTATTTATTTATTTATTTATTTATTTATTTATTTATTTATTTATTTATTTATTGCTGGAAGATATCATGTCATACAGGCGAGGAAGTTCAGCATAGTATATGATGATACATATATCTGTTGCTATATCGTGGATACATATATTAGCATTAAGATATATATGCCACTGCAAGTATACATATTTATCTCTATTTCTATGGATAAAAAATATCAATATTAAGATGTGGTGCTGCATGTATCCCCATATATATCTCTGCTTTTTTAGATACCGATATGTATCTCTACTGGATAGATATATCAACCTATATGCAACTACATGTATATAAACAGGACCAAACAAGGCAGTATGCATACAACAATACAAGTTCAACAAATACACCAATATTGTTCTTCTCCACTTGCCACTCATCAGCAAGAAAATGAGGGCCGCGCATCAGCTCTCTGCATCATTATCCTGGTGACTATGTCTTCAACCCTCTGTTCCTGCAAACCTGGTAAGTATATAACCTCTTTTGTGCTTGCAACAATTCCACTCATCCGTGGTTTATAAGCTCAACTTTTGATGCTTGCAGGTACTTCGTGCAGTATTACTTTACCTGATTGCACTGCAGACAAATGCAAAGAAAAATGCAGGGAGTTTGCGAAAACGGAATGCGCACCGATAAAGTCGTGCTACTGTGCGACGAAGAATAGTTGCGAGTGTGAGTTATATCCCATACCACCGAAGCCAAAGGGAATAGCTGCTGCAGAGGATGATAATGGAACCTTTGTTTCAGTATAATATATGAGACCAACGATGGATCCGGTCATTACAAGAAGGCAGACAATACCGTACTGCTAGCTCTTGCAAGTAATTTATCCAGGACCTTTCTCGCAAACTCGCGACCTGTTTCAATCTAGGCCTAATAAAACAATTAATTGCGAATCTTTTCTATACTTTTGGTCGAGTTATGCAAAACACGACCGAGAAATTCTTAGCATGTCTCGTTGATCAGTCACGACACTGTTATGTGCACGACGACGTTGCCTGACACCCCATGACACGGTGGCAGTTTGTTCTTCCTAGTAGAAGGCTAATGACGTGGCTCTTAGTCATGGCTTGGCAACCTTTTCTTAGCATCAAAGAATACATTTCAATAGTCGCCCATTTAGCCACGTCAAATGCCATGGCGCAGCACATAACTGTGCCGCACCACATATATTAATTGGCACCACTTTGGGTGCCAGCCATCACTATCAAAACCTAGACCATATGTAACACTCAGCAAAAAAGTCGTCGGCAAATTTGCCTTCGCCGATTACATTCTTTCCGGCACTCAGCAAAGTTCGAATCGAGAAAATCGAGAATAATAGGAAAACTTTTTTTTAATGGGAGGAGAGGGCATTTTCACAACACTCGGCAAGTCGCGGCGGCGGAATTAGATCCTGTGACCTCTCCCTCGCGCGAATACCCCCCCTACCACTACACTACACACTCATGGGTTTATATCTCATTTTGGTTCCCCAAATATTATACTAAAATGAGTGAAAATTGTTTGTTTGAAGTCCTAAACGAATTCAATTCAAAAAGTTATCAACTACATAGTTTCATAACTTTTCAACATCTACAATATCTGTTCAGGGAGTTTCTACATCTGAGGTCCTTCAAAATATTTGAATTTCAACTATGAGTGAATTTACACGTAGTTTGGCATAACAAGATGAATTCAAATAAAAAAGTTGCCAACTACAAAGTTTTATAACTTTTCAAGTCTACAAAGTTTATATTGTTTTTTCCATCCAAGGTCATTTGAAAATTTGAATTTCAAATTTTCCAATAAAGGCACGGTTTTGCATGATAAAATGAATTCAAATCATAGAGTCATCAACTAAAAAATAACTTCTCAAGATCCACAAACTTTATTTTGGTCGTTTTTCCATATGTTTCTCAGACATGGTGGTTCAAACATTATTCACAAATTTTTTATACCATTCTTCTAGTATATGAAACTACAAGAGATATATATAAGATTTGAAAACAAATTTATTTTCACTTTGTCAAATGAAGAAATGACTAAAACAAACATTGTATATTTTGATGAGTTATACAACTTTATAATAGAATACTTTTTTAATTCATTTAGGGTTCCAAAATGTGCATAGAAATTTCCTTTGCCTAGTAAAAAAACATTCGACCAAGAGCCTTTGTAATCATTTTTATGGTCTATCAGTGTAACAGAAAAACAACACAAATGCTGAGATACATAACTAACTTGTAGTAATACGCCAACCCAAAGACAATAGTCCATATGTAAAAAAATTTAACCTAATGGTTCAATGTAGACTATAGTCTTCCATACATGCAGTTCCAAGCAAGAGCAAGATCTATTTGCCAACTAGCAAAAAAAAACAACCATAGTGGTGGCATTAAGCACCGTAGTAGAACCAACCAATGGAGCTGTATATTGGTTATACCATTCCAGAATTATTGGGACAAAATGAGGATCACAAGCAAACCAAGCAAAGTCTGAATCTTCACTACTGTTCTCACGAATGAAATTTGTGAGGAACCAGCATGGCAGGCAGCTGTTAACTTTCCCCACACTACGACATTTTTTCCCATGACGTGCAAAAACCGTTTACCGTAGCGGCCAAACCGGTCCGTCACGGCGAAGAGGTCACGGTAATCGTGGCCTCCCCGTGACGGGTAGGTTTGCCCGCTGCGGTTAATCAGGGCACCGCAGCGGGCTACTAACAACGCCCGCTACGGTAAATGGTTCAGAAGAAACAAATAAAAAAATAAAAAACCCAGGATAGGCTCGCCAAGCCCATCCATAGGCCCGTCGAGCCCGTCCAGGGCTGCAGCATTGCCGCCGCCGACGTAGCCTGAATCTGCAAGCGAGCTGTGCCGGCGACGCTTGGATCCGCATGTGAGCGCTCGGACCAACCCCGACGCGGCGCTGTTCCATGTCGGCGAAGAACTGAAGAGGGAGCTGGCCTCCGCTGCACCACAGTCACCGGATCTATACTGGTCTCCACATCGTGCTGCATCTGGCCATGGCAGGGAAGGAACTGCAGGTCAGAGGGATGAAGGAGATGGAGATGGGGAGAGAGGGAGAGGAAGAGGTTGATAGAGGGAATGAACTGCAGGTCAGATGAAGAACTCACCTCCTTCCCTGCCGCCAGATACCTCTGCTCGCGTGCGCCGAGCTCCAGGTTGCTGCATCCTGCGCCCACCACCGTCGAGAGACCGGATCCCGTGCGCGCCGCCATCGGGGGAGTGACAGGACGCAGCCGTGGCCGCTGCTCGTGCCGGTCCTCGCGTGCGCCGCTAAAGGGAGTTGGCCGCGTGCGCCGTGGAGAAGGCCACCGCGCCGTGGAGAAGGCCACCGCGGCCGCGCACCTCCATCGCCGGCCGCCGTGGAAGAGGTGCGGCATCTAGATCTGTAGAATGGAGGGAGGGGTGGTGGAACGTCGGCACGTGGACAGAGGTGCGGCACTAGGAGAGGATGTGCGGCTGCGTGGTGAGGAGAGGAGGCACCGTGAGGAGTTTGTAACCCTAAGTCTTCCCTTTTATACATGAGAGCCCGATGTGGGCCGGCTGGGCTCTGAACTAGTCCAAATGTTTACCGTGGCGGGCCTTGTAATACGCCTGCTATGGTAAATCATTTACCGCAGCGGGCCTTTTAAGATGCCCGCTGCGGGGAATAGCTATTTACCGCAGCGGGCATATTAAGAAGCCCGCTGCGGTACATGGAAAGAAAAGTGAATTGTTTTGGTTTTGTGAACATCAAAGAAAAAACTTGTTCTTCTTCCGTAAAAAATTCTTCTAAAAATACCAATCCAATCGTTGCATAAAAGTTCGTACGGTACTTTTATGTTTACGTGCTAAAGTTCTAGCAGATGAAAGTCGAAGTATATATTTTACTCGATACAAAGTCAGTTTTTTAGAACATCCACTATGATAATGAAAAAGATTTCTACATATCTGACCAAAACAATCAAGAATATCCCAATCTGATAAATCAGTCCAAACGGGTTTACTAATAGCAATGTGCCCGCTGCGGTAAATCCCACCCTTTTACAGCAGTGGGCATTTTTCGTGTCCGTCATGGAGCCTGTTTTGGCCTCGCTATGGGAAACAAAAATTGTTGTAGTGCCACTATCCACGGCTGACAAAGGGTACATGAAGAGAGACTTTCGAAAGGTTCACCACGATGTTGCGCCTTGCAAAGTTAAAGTCTTAAAGAAGGATACTCATAGCTGCAAAAATTTGTGATTTTGCCCCTATTTTCTTAACTTTGAGATTTTACCCCTGCTATTTTGAAATGAAGGAACACTTTACCCTAGATCCGTTATTGCCCTTTAACGGTGTTAACTTTTGAG
Organism: Cymbopogon citratus; assembly: GCA_031170775.1. Classification (NCBI taxonomy): domain Eukaryota; kingdom Viridiplantae; phylum Streptophyta; class Magnoliopsida; order Poales; family Poaceae; genus Cymbopogon; species Cymbopogon citratus. The sequence continues at coordinate 9,124 of DXKC01004646.1, forward strand.
CAAACGGCCGGACAACTTTGCCCATGTGTTTTTGCTCTTGTTTTATCACCCTCGACCGGTTTATTTTTTTATACAGAGCTTTTCTAAAAATTCGGGAGTATTTTAAGTGAAACTCCATGTAAACACAATTTATTATTATCGCACAGCCAGTACATATAAACCAAAAGGTTGACGTATTTTACCTCCCGTGCGACTCATGAACGAGGAGGGGTAGTGTTGTCATTCAATCTGCATTTCTTTTATTTTTTTGATTTTTTGCCTTTTAATCTCACAAGTCTAAACAGTGTTACAAATAGGGGCAAACGGTGGCTTCGTTTGAAAAAATGAGGGCAAAATCACAAAGTTAAAAAAAGGGTAAAATCACCATTGAGCTTTGAAACAGGGGTAGAAACACTAAAATCCCAAAAACATTTTGTTACCTTGGTATATTCCGCATTGTTATTTGGCCCATTTCCTTCTCTAACTTGTTCTACGAATGACTTGCAAATAATCATGATATGCTTATCATCCACTCTATTCCCTTTCATGACCATGATCATAATTTTTCCATAACAAATTTTAAATTGCAGCTCAAGTATTTTGGCAACTAATAATGTTATTGTTTCCTTCACAGTCAATTTAATTTATACCAAAAAAGAAAATAAATTGATACCTCTTCAACCTATGTGCCACAGCATGTATTCAAATATGACAGAACGAGGTAGTACTTAATGGGGAACATATCCATCATATGTAATATCAGGATCTATGATGTGTCACATTCATTTATTTATTTTTTTATTGCTAGAATATATGAAATCATACAAGCAAGATAGTTTAATATTAATATATGAGGATACATATATCTTTGTTGTGGATACCTATATCTGCATTGTGCATTCATATATCAACATTAAGATGTGTATCCCCATATATATCTCTATTTTTAGATAATATATCTCTGGTGAGGATACATATAATATATATTAAGATGTGCCTGTATCCCCATACATATATATCTCTATGTTTTTAGATAATCAAAAATATCTCTATTGTTGATACATATATCAACCTATGTGCCACTGCAGGTATTTAAACATGACATAACAAGGCAGTATGCATACTAGAATACAAGTTCAACAAATATACTAATACCGTTCATCTCCACTTGCCGCTTAGGAAGACAAAAATGACAACCAAGTGCGCTGCAGCTCTCTGCATTGTCCTGGTGATTATGTCTTCAGCCCTCTCATCCCGGTGTTGTGGCAAGTATATAACTTCTTTTGTACTTACAATAATTCCACTAATCCGTGGTTTATGAAGTCAGCTTTTGATGTATGCAGGTGCGATAATAGGTATCCCATTGGCTAACTGCACTTGGGAGTGGTGCAGAAGAAAATGCTTGGAGCTTGCCTCTCATCATAAGCAAGTGGTAAACAGCTCCCACTGTGAGAAGAAGAATTTTTGCACTTGCGAATTTGCTCCCAGACAGCCTCCGCCGCCGCCCCATACCACAGAAGTCAAGAGATTAGCTGATGCAGAGGACGACAATGGAACTTTTATTTGAATATAATATATGACACCAATGATGGATAGGGTCGTTGCACAAACAATACCGAAGTGCAAGCGTTGTCATGTAATAATTTATCCATCACATGTTTCCTTTTTGACGTCTAATAAAGTTATTTCAGGCTTCGCTGATCTCCTATCTCCTAAGGGCATGTACAACCCACAGACAATTTGCTGTCTTTAAGTTTTTAAAACTCGTATACAGACAGCTAAAAAGACAGTTCATACAATGGACCATCTATTTAACCGTCTATAAAGCTATTTAATGTTTGCATGTATCCACGATTAAATGAGTATGATCTTTGTATACAAGTGTGTTGCTAGTTGATACAAAATAGACTAATCTTAATTATGTTCAACATGATTATAATATTTTTAGACTAGAAATTTTAGGAACACAATCAAACAAGCAAAACAACTTTTAGAAAAAACATTGTTGTAATAAAATATATGAATGGTCCCACAAAATAAAACATACAAAGAACCTTCAAGGTGCAATATGTGCTGCATCATTTCTAAATTATAGTTCTAGTCAAAAGGAACCTAATAAAAATTGAATCATAACTTTTAGGTTCAATTTTGATTTTGTATTAATTTTATAACTTGAGTTAATTTGTGCATTCTTTGGAAGAAGAGGAGAAGCTAGCAAAACC